>JBBPTO010001079.1:0-18795 GCA_038094155.1 Pulveroboletus cf. aberrans | reverse complement strand
GATGTGTATAAGAGACAGGTCGCCACAGTACGATCAACGCCCCCCCCCCACCCCTTCCCGCAGGTCTTGCCATGCGGAATCGACTGCTGTCGACTCGAGACGCAACGTTGGCGCCGTCGCAGGGCCTAATCTTACGAACAGGACGATAGACTATGCACCACGTCAGATTTCATGATTCGCAGATCTCTCTCCAACGGGCGCACGCCTGTCACCGTTTCCGCCAGGGCGGAGACTGGGTCGGACCGTAAATGTGAGATCTCCTCCAACATTGGCAAGAGGGAACCGAACGAACGTCGCAGCGCGCGCTCCCACGAGTGCGAACCGTGCACGGACGTTCGTTTGCAAAGTTTTCGTCCCCACGTTTTTCGAGTTGGAGTTTCAAAGGGGATCGCCGTCTCTACCCCCCTCTCTTCTTTTCTTTTCTTTTCGGTCGAATTCGAACACGAGCCAACTCGGAGCTTGCCGTCGGCCGAGCCGTCCACGAATGAACAAAAGCGAGCCACCGCGAGCGTGGCGTTCGAAGGGGGTCTGGCAGGGGAACCGTGTGTGTCTAAACCAGCGAGCCATTCAATCGCGTCTTCGGCCAAGTCCGAATTTGGGCCAACTAGAACTGCGGAGGCCGCATCAACGGACGGCAAGACGTTTCTCACCTCGATGACGTGAACGAGGACCGATCGTCGCGACGAAAACTGGCATGCCGCTCAGCGGGTCTGGTTTCAAAGGGGATTACACGATTCCGCTGTTCGCTCCCCACCCACCCTTTTTCAGGCAAAAATGGTTCACGGCGTTGGACACCCGTCGACCAGGAAACCGAAAAATGGAGAGAGGGGGACTCCACGCCTCGATGGAAATTTCCTATTAGGACTCGGGATTCCGTGAAACGGTACTTTGTCACCGCGCGCAGTCGTTTCTCACCTCCGTTACGTGAACGCGGTGACGTGCGTGTGCGGGGACTATTGAATTGCGACGATAAGGAATGCCGCGTGTTATGGGGGCGAGGACGGATGGGAGCACCGGGTGGAATGTGGATGTGGATCATTGGCTGCGCCGCTAATGGATAGACGACTATCCAGGGTTGCGCATAGTAGACGACGCCTCCGAGTTGAAATGGAAGTAACCCTGAGGGTCCCATCATGATGGTTTGCTATGCACCGTCGCTGTGGTACGTTGTTTCATTTGTTGACGCGTGCCTGCGAGTGCGTCCGAGGCAGGTCTTAATGAAATGAACGATTAGTGGAGTCCAGGGCTGGTTCATCATGAATGATACATGAACGTTTATCCGATGCCAGTGAGAGTCACGGCGTTCCCCCTGCTGCTATAATAGTACTCATCATGGCACGACGATGGGGCCGTCAGGTCACAGAGCTGGTTTCTGGTTGCATGTCCAGTTGATGAGGAACTCGTTTCCTCGTCGGTCGCCGCTGACACAAGGAGTGATCGACTTTTTCAAAGAATTTCATTTTTTCAGTGTTCTGGTGACCAGCCCGTCTGCGAAATCGGAGACCGAAGACTGCCCACGATTCCGCAGACGGGCTGGTCACCAGACTGGTTTCAACAAATAGACTTTGTTTGATACGCCACACCAACCCCCCATCTAGCTAGTGATCGACCACCCATCACATCGCCTTCGTTTGCCACATTGGTCTTTGATGTTGTCATATCCTTCTCCCCCGTCAACCTGAACGTCTCTCCATTCCTTAGTCCTGGAGACGACTTCCCGTTCTGGTCTGTACCTGAATGCAACCAAAAGCGTCCAAGGCAGACAACAGGAGATCCAGGCTGGCAACGACCCTCGTTTGTCTCACCCAGTTCTATGGAGAGTTGAGTGCCTCTCGGATGCGCGACGTATCGTGACTCAGCATCCTGAAAGCAATCTTGGAGTCGGCTTGTGATGGCAAAGAGTTGTCACGAGGAATGCTCCTACCGAGTATCTGAATCTCCTCCAGCATTTCAACAGCCCCAGAGTGCTCCATGTGGGGACCAGGGGGTCCTAATGGTGGCATCGATCCCATTCCTGCCTTGCTCCCAGTTTCAAAAACAGGGGCAACGACGAACGCTGGTACTCACCGGTCTCCATCCTTGTTCTGCTCACAGATCGCCTTCTCAGCGTCGTCCGGCAAACCCAGCTGGGAACGAGGCTTGACGGCAATAGAGCGCCACTTCTCAGAGTGAGGACTGCTGGACCCACGGCTGCTTGGGTTCCCGTCAAAGACGACCGTACCAGGAAACGCGTGATGGGCAGCCAACGTAGACCAGTAGGTGGATTATTCGACGCTGGGGCGGATTGATTGGCTGTGACCCCATCGGTTGGCATTCGACGTCTGGCTAGTGACATGGCGGTATCGACGGTACCGGTCCATGGGGATGAAGCTCCAGCACGGACTAGTGGGTGCCTCGAGGTCTCAAGTGAGCTCCACGAACTATAGGCAACGACGTACACGGGCGTTGCATAAACCTGGCATTGTACCATCAGCGTCACCCGAGGAAGGAAGGGCAACGCGGAGCGTACCGCCGACTTCTCCTGACTACAAACCACGAACGGTCGGGCTTGCACCAAGTCTTCACCTAAAAACCAAGAGTTAGCTCCGCGTAGGATCACAATCTAGATAACCCACGACGGAAACACGTACGACAATCGCGTCGCCCAATCTTGCAGGTCAAGATCGCGTTCCCGAAGGGATTCTTCTGTTCCGGAGGAGCTTGTGTGAGCTTCTTTGGTGGCAGCTTCTTCTCGAGCGGTTTCTTGGGCACTGGGGCACCCTGTGTCGCTTGCAGACGAAAGACCATGAACGGCGTGGCTCCCGACGTCAACTGAGGCCCCAAGTGAGTTCCACGAAACCCGAGACGGCACATGGAGAACGACGTACGTCTGCCCGCGGTCAGGTCGATGTTGGTGATACTAGTCGGCAAAGAGGGCGGGGCAATGCGAGACAGTATATACGGGGAGGAGAAAGTTGAACCTGCATGCAAACGTGAGGGATTTTATACTGCTGGAATCGACGGCTGACGTTGACGTCATGCAAGCACGAATTGGAATCCTCTGCTCGGCCGTCAGTTTGGTATATTGAAATCCAACTTACCATCGGCTCTTTTTCGGGAAAGTCGTAGAATAGCAAGTCGATGCGTACTGCTGCACGCGTAGGCTCCAATCTTGAACCTTGAGCGGCACCTGAGCCACGACTTCAATATATTCCAGATCTTTTCCGATCGACCCATCGGAGGGGATCGGGGTGATGTAAACCTTCAGAGGGACATGCAGTTAAGAAGCGTCAAGTTTTCCGAGCAGCAGATAACGTCTAGATCGCCCTTTCATCCGACCTTTCGTTTGCAAGGCTATCAGCTTTAGATATTCTGCGAGATCGCCGTCCCTTGGGGTGCCGATGCAACGGCTGGAGAACCCGTAGTTCTGGTGTTCATTTCCCCCTCCTCTGACAGGGCGGCTCTGAGCGAGTCCGGGCTCCACCGCGACTGACTGGTGAGGTTAGAGCGGAGCGGATTTTCGATGACAATGCCAGTAAATGGTTTGCATCTGCGTGCGCCTTTCGACTCGAGTACTGACGATGAAGCTAGGGAACGATTCACTAGCAAAAATTGAAAGATTCGATTCGTCTGCTTTCGTGGTTTGTGAGATGCCTGTGGACCGTGGAATTGCTAGTCGAGGTTCTTTTCGCACACTCTGGCAAATATCCACCAGTCTGACAGGCTTTCACATTGCAATGTAATACACCCCGACTATTCTGAAATCCATCCCGGGCCCTACCCCATGTACTAGTACGAAACACTGGTATATAGTGTTAGTTGCCGGCGTGGAGAAGGAAGTCACAGTTAAATTTATTCTCTCTGGGAAGGAGCAGGACAGGAAACCTAAGGGGGCCGCGCACCGACGGACAAAGTTCCCGGAGTGGTTGCCTTAACAGCATCCAATTGTTCCATCTTCCTCATCCAGTCGAGAAGACGGGGAGAAAGGAGTTCCCCCTCTGGTATGGCCTGAAGATCCGCCAAAAGGGGGAAAAGGAAAAAGTCGGCCCAAGTCAGTTTCTCGCCAAAGACGTAGCCCTCTGGGGACATGTGATCCTCGGTGTTCTTGAGGAATCCCTGGAGATGTTGGACGTCGGCAGCGATATTCGCGCGGATCTCGGCATCCGAGAGCTTCCCCTCATCAATGGCTGCAACGCGGGGTTTGACCACGCCCTTTTCCACGGCGGGGAAGCCTGGAAAAAGAGGGTCGTCAGATCCGTCAAACACGAATCCCAGCAAAAGCGTGCGTGTGCGGGCACCGTTATCGGATGATCGACCCACCGTATCCGCCAGCAAAGCCAACAAACTCCCACATCTGTTCTGAGATGAGGGCGTGTCCTTCACCATCGGCGATGGTAAGAGAGGGCTCTGGTGCGATACGATCGATATAACGGGCGATCGCCTGAGATTCTCTCAGCTTTAGATCAACTTTTTTGCCATTGATCTCATGGATGACGAGTGTGGGTAAGAATCCAAATGGGTGGTACTGGTCTGCGATGTCGGAGTGAGGTACAACACGGACTTGGTTAAAGGAGAGGCCTTTGTAGGTGAGTCCGAGTGTGATGGTACGAGTAAATGTGCTAAAGGGAGTGCCGATGATGGTAAACGGTGGGGACGCCATGGCTGCGGATGGGGAACAGCCTAGTAAGAAGAAATCATTTTAAACGCCGTTGTGGGAAGGGAATGATGGGGCCATCTAGCCCGCATATAAGCCGTTCCAAGCGAGAGCGAAAGTAGATGTAACTTGAATCTTTAATCTTGACGAAGCTGACGATTGCAGCCTAAAGGAAGACGGAGAAGCAGAACCGACAACCCAAGTTGAACCACCAGTGAAGGGCCGACCCGCAGGCTCGGATCTGCTGGACCTCGTATTCCATCCCTGACAGCTACGCGTTAGTATCTGCCACAACAATTCGTGGACGACGACCGATACATGTTAGATCTGTGCCAGCAGCCGATCATACGCATTTGTTTCCTCAGGTTGAGCTGTGGAGTCCTGACCGCCCAATGGTAATGCCTGCTTCAGCGGTGACGGCACCAACTTGTCTTCGGGGGGAGATGTTGGAGCACGTCTGGCTAGAATATGAGTCCGTAAGGGTTCCAGTCGACGTGATACGAGACTGGAGGGGCGTGAACGAGCAGTTGAATTTAGCTAGTGGAAGTGTCCAGGTACATATTGGTGACTTAATGAAAGCAAAGAAAGTGTATACTAGTACAACGGGATGATCTCAATAGTTGAATAAGGACAGTCGTCCCATCTCACAAGGAACTTGAATCGCGGGGCATCTGAACTCTGCAACATGTAATCGTAGTCACTAGCATGCCTATCTCCCGAAGAGGATGGCCCTTGCGCTGACACGGAATTTGCGTTGGATCGATCAGCGTTTCCATTTCTTTGCAGTGAGTAACATTCACACCGCATTCCGGTAATCGACAATCTACAAGTGCTAGTGAGTACCAAGGCAATGCTATACTACCTAAGGCGTGGTAACACACTTGCCGACTCGGATGTGTGTTACCATGCATAATACATGGAGGTAACAAACAAGGCAGGAAAGAAAAGCGCGACAGACAGCTTCACGCCATCTGGAAGCTTCATATTAGTACACTATGGACTGTTCGTATTCGAGCCCCACAGCAACGATCCAGGCAGGAATCTACCTCTTCTTCCGCTTTCGGTTTCCTCGTGAAGTTGGCTCGATGGAAGATGGCTAGATTGCTTGGCAAACGTTCTTGGGATAGGCAACATCAATCGCACGAGATGGCTCATGCTCTGCACCGTGGGTTCAGACAATTTGGTCTTAGGCTCGATGATTCGGGCGAAGTCGTCTCAGCCGCCGCCTTGCGTGAGAAGATCGACCAAGGTGCAAACTACTTGACAACACCAGCTCCTCGGTCAACATCAACTTCGTCAGCATGATCATAGTCCAGGAAGTCGGAGACATCGCCCAATCAATCCAGGTCCGAAAGAGGTTGTGGTAAAGCTATAGCCTTCGTCTGGAGTCGCGTCACTGAGACTCGGCAAAGCGAGCAATTTCTGATCAGGGGCAGTCCGGTATATGATTACTTCACGGATCGTCACCTATTCCAGGCTAAGTTCCGAGTTAGTCCACGGACGAAATCATCTGGATAGCATGTGACATGAAATACGTACGAAGCCTTGCGGGTTTCCCTACGTAGGGACGTGTATACCTTTCAGGTTCGTTTCTCCATGATTTCCGAGCTGTCGTCTAAGCTTCCATTTCAGCTCCAGGATTTCCATCGGACCGTATAGGCAGCACGAGGTCGGAACCAATGTACGAATCGTTCCACTACTGGATCAGTGCGTTGGCCGACAATGAGGAGTCTTTCGATGACCGCTCCGGACTCGTCTGTTTTATCGGTCAACATGGACATAGGAGGGAAGGGCAATGCAGAGCATACCTTCGATCTCTATCCTCCACTGGCGGGCTACGAACCACGGATGGCTGGGCTTGCATACAGCGAGGGTCTGAAGTCGAGGGTCAGCTCCATATCCGGACGTCATCTGGGTAGCGCGCGATGGAAACTACGTACAGCACCATCGGTCAAAAACGGCATTCAAGGATTTTGTGGCAACTTCTTCTCACGCGGACTTCATACCGCGGTGGATAGTGTTTCGCTTGCAAGTGGCGAGCAGCGTCACGGTGGGCCCCGTCGCAATCTGAGGTTTCAGGTGAGTTTCACAGACGCCAGAGGAAACACGTCACGGGAGATGAACATACGGAGCGCTGTGTTTGTCTAGTCGGGCAGGCGGGACGGCGTTAATAGTGTCGGTTGTCGAATGCGCTGCGAGTAAACGAGGAGGGAAGGAGGGGGGGGGGGATGTTTTTATATCATTGGGGCCGGCGGCTGGCATTAATAAATACTGACATCACGCATGAGCAGGACATCGGCCAACCAGGATTCCAACTTGAACTAGAGGCAGCATAAATATATTTACCACCCGCTCCACGCGTCCGGAAGCTTCAAAACCAAATGTAAGTCATCCTGGAGCGAGGGAATTACGGCGGCCCATGGTGGCAGGAATCGAGTCCTTAGGCCGCAGTTGACGGTTGGCACCGTAGAACCGCCCTCCAGATTGTTGTTGTGCAGATATGAGGTTCTCGGGACATGCGCGGTAGTGTTGAGCCATCATAGGCCGCGTTTGCGAGGTTCTTCGACTGTGGTCAGGTTGGACCTGCATCCACAGCAGACCTAACTCAAAACGCAAGTCCGCAAAAACTAGGTACACCCTCTGCGTTTGCCAGCGTTGCATACTGCTTCTTCGAAAGTCGCGAGCGTCCACAAACGGATGTGAATTCAGACAACGGTGCCATTGAATATCTGAGATATAAATAGAGTAACGTCAGTGTAATCGACGTTACATTGAAAAAATAGCATTCAGGTTGCATTTATTCGCGCAGTGTGTTTATGCTAGTGGTCACTATCAGCTTGTCGCTCACAAGATCATGCTCAAAGATGGGAACACGTCCAAGAAATGTCTCTGACTCGTGTAATGCAGGCATTTCACCGACGACACATCCAAGAAAAGAACGCACATGGCATATGATGACAATACCACTGCGAAGCTTAGAATACACGGGTACAGCTATGGAGGGTGAGGGTATTGCGCCGGTGTATATTGAGGTGGGTTCGGTGGGTGATAGTGTTGATTGTGCGATGGATGCGATTGTTGCGTATACGCTTGTTGTTGGCCATAAGAGTGTTGAACGTTAGCAGTCGCGGGTGCAAGTACAAGGGGCGTTGCTGCCTCGTCACTGAAAAGGAGTTCAGCATGCGAGATCAAAAATGGGTCGCTACGCCCACCCAAACACCGTCTTCATCAAGTCATCCAGCATGACCTCTTTCTTCAACTTTTCCTCCCGTGCCTGGGAACGTGCTAGTCTGCAAGGACATCAGGATACTTTACATCGGCGAATAAAAATCGACCTACCTCAATTCCTCGATGAGTGCAGCGTGGGTCTCGAGCGCATATCGCATCTTGGCTTTTTGAATCACGTACTTGACAAGAGTTGGCGAGCGACCAAGTACGAGTCCTGTTTGAGGATCCACCATGGGTATAAGGTGGGGAGGCAATCCGTCGTCCTCGTCCTCGTCCTCTGGGGGATCATCCAAGAGTTCCTCCTGTTGGGGAGCGGCATTGTCAAAATAGTCGGCGCCGGGTGGGCCCGCCTCGGAGGGTGATCGAGGTTCAACTTTGAAAGTGCTGAATGCAGAGGGCGGCTCCGGGGGTAGCGCGGCTTGAGAACTGGGTTGAGGTGAATCTCCGCGTTTGCGTTTGCGAGAACCCCCTCGACCAGATGGGGGTGGAGGCATATTATGCTGGAGACGCATGTGCTTTGCGAGGGCATCGGAGCGGGTGAAGGATTTGTCGCACTCTGTGCGGGGTCAGACGAAATGCCGACGACACGCCAGTGACATGTCGACTTGCCTGGTCGAGAGCATATAAAGGGCTTTTCTCCCGTATGCGAGCGGATGTGGGAGATAAGCGCGAAACGCGACGTCTGAGCGAGTCCGCGGCGATTGCATGTGGCCCACTCGCAGGTGTAGTTTGACTTGTGGACGCCAATGTGGGCTGGGACGCGCGTCAGACAGAGTCGGTAGGCATAGAGGGCACGTACTGGAGTGGATATGCTCGATGAGGGTGGGGAGATGCGTGAACACGGTGCCACAGTCGTCCCAGAGACATGTCACGGTGTCGGCGCCTTGTTCTGCAGTTGGCGCGGCGGAGGAAGGGCCAGGAGACCCTGAGGCATCATCGGGCGCGGGTGCGAAGGCGGGCTCGCTGTCGGACGAGTCGTCGTCGTACTTGACCGACCACTGCGAGAACGACGGCGACGGCGAGCGGAATCCAGGCGTTGGCGAGTACATCGTGGACCACGACGAGCACGTGTTTGTCTCTGTTTGTTCCGGCGCATGATTTGATCCCGGTGTTTGTTGTTGCACTTCAGCTCGAGCGTCCCAGAGCCCTTACTACTCTTTCAGGGTAGCGTTGTAGCTATGATCTCGAACCGCCTGGTTTAGTGCACAATCATATCTGCCTTCTCCGCTCCAAGTACTGCCCTCTCACTTGACGACGGAGATCTTACTGCCGCTCAGCGGGATCACGCCATGCCTTTAGAACGTATAGGGGCAAGTCCAGAGACTCCTACAACAGGTCAGTTGTTGGACCTGTTTGCGTCAGCTGAATGCCGAATTTGCTTAGAGATTGGGAAATATTCCTTGACGCATAGGGACACCGCCAAACGATCAAATGAGTGAGTGGTTCGGAAGGTGATAGGTGGGACCTCTCATCTCTTTGTTATCAGCTTGCTTTAATTAGGAAGCCCCGGCCCCATCTATATGATCTAGTGCCACCGATCTAGCAGCTCCTGGTTTAAACTTAACAAAGGACTAGTTCACGGCACAAGTTATCCATAACCGCCTCCGAAAAGCCACATCTTCTATCACGCCATCTTTGGCAGCAAACGCTAGAACATCGGTGGACTGCACCTTATCATGCGTGTGGTCCCCTGGTGAGTGGTGCGGGCTGTCCGCATAGCTATGGGTAAATCTGTCCAATCCGTCAACTTATCTTATCGTGCAGAATCCTCAAATGTTGTGGGACACACAAGCCTGTATCATATACCACGATACATAACATTTGGTCTGAGCATGGCTAAATTTCCTCTGAACGAAACGTCAGTTGAAACACCTCTCGTCTGTCTGGAAGTCACCGGCGGAAGATCCGTCTATTTGACCGCTCAATCAGCAGTGCGGAGCGCCACATTGTGATAATTTGTTTGGTGGGAATTATTCTCAACTGAATGCCTGGCGATTATAACGGTCTTCACTGCTTTTACATAACTGCTTTCTGGAAAAGTCGGAATCTGTTACACTAGCAGGTCGGGACCGCTGTCGCGAATTTGGGGCATACAAAGAGAGGGGGCCTGATCAAGACCATCGGTTCCTAATAATGTTTGAGTAGAAGAATCATTTGGCCGTACAACCAGAGTAATTACGGGTACGTCTGCTGTGATTTATTGGTGATAACGAGGTGCTGATTGGGGGGATGTCAGTCGTACCTAGCCCGATAGAGTTACAATAGTGCGGCGGAGCGCCCACCACTCACATGTACCCAGATTCAGATTAGTACGTATTCAAACCTCCTGATTGGTGCGCATGGAAAGTTTCCTATCGGTGACAACGTTTGACAATATTGAGCAGTGAAGACCACTGGCACCCGTTAAATGGCTAGAGTGTCCAGGATATCGTCATGGTGAGATGTTGCGTGCACTCTGGTTTGTATTCTGGGAAGTATTTCCTGGTCCGCGCAGCTGCGTAGTGTTCTTGTCCGTCCGATTACTAGCGTAAAAAGATCACCCCCGGACAGCCACCGGGAACATCTGACCATGATCATTGCCACCACGAAATCAGAGATCTAACCATTTTGTACCAGTTGAATGTCACAATCAGACATGCTTTCCTCGCAAAATTTTGTGGAACATGACAGGCAAAGCACCGCTGCTTTTGCAGCTTCAGATACCGCCATCAATCGTGCTTAGCGCATACGTACCTCCGCCCGTAGTGAAAAAGCGGTTCAGACTGTTACATAGCTCTAGGTTAGCATGAGTTCATTATTTCCTCGGACCCAGCGTAGTCCCAAATGAATTATATCGGACAGGTGATTTCGGATCCGCTGCATCACTCATTCCTATGACCTGCAACTTTGTTGGGACCCCGAATATTGAAGAAGCCCCCCAACTTATGCGCTGTCAGAGCTATCGCGTGGTCCACTCCTAATACTGCAACCATGTGCGTCCGTTCAAATCTGGAATGCCCGTGGTCACTGGACCTCATTTGGGGCCAAGATGCTTCTATTTGGTGTTGGGCCACGTTTCGTCGGGTGAACGATGGTATATGGGCTGAGACTCATCGCTGGAGTGTCAATTAGCGCCAGTCACGTACGGTCAAGATTCAAGCCATGGCTGCTCCAGATGTCCAACACGCTCTCCCAGCCAAATATAGGTGAGCGACTGATGCCAATCCGATAACATATGTATCTAATATGCGCCCTTATGAGTTGGGATCCAGCGGTCATTCCTCCCACAAGCACATGGGTTCCCCCACCCTGGTGCGTTCTGTTGCCTTTCATGATCGCCTTTTGCCCTATCGTGCTGACTATGGGCAGGATGATGGTTCCGGACATTCCCCCGAAGATTCCCAACCCTGTAAACGTCAACGGTTTTGGGGACGCATGGAATCCGGATCAGCCATCTTTCCGTGGGGTTGATCTGGTAAGGATACTACAACTGGCTCATAAGGTACCTGATTGATTGCTCGAGTAGCAGAGGCCGGACCCGCGCCTCAAAGTCCCTAACGTGGAAATCAGATCTGGCAGTGATGAAACGGTCGTCGCGTTCATCGATGTCAACATCCTCGATTCCACCGGCGCAGACCCGTATCGAGGTGACGTCCTTGTCAAAGGAAAGCACATTGTCAGCGTCGGTGGTAAACTAGCGCCGGAGACGCTGCAAGGTGCCTTGGTCGTCGAGGGCAGAGGCCGTACTCTGATGAGTGGTCTATGCGATGCCCATGCACACGCGAGCTGGATTAATTCGCCTACCCTTGATGATATCACTGCGCTGCCGGCTGAAGAACACACGATCCTGTCAGCCAGGAGTGCGAGACTGTTCTTAGATGGTGGTTACACGATGTGTCGTACGTCACCATTTTTTATATCTCTTCAGAAGTCATCATTCTGTTTCAAGTGGGCGCTGCCGCCGCTACACTGCGTATGGACCTTGTCATTCGTAATGCTATACAAGCTGGCGATCTTCCCGGCCCTCGGTATCTTGCTAGTGGTCAGGAAGTGTGTGCCCTCTTATTGTACGCAAATGGGCCAATGTTGAAACTGCTAGATGGCGCCGCGTGAAGGGGCGCTCTGCGAAGGGATCACCACATACGTACAGAACCCCGAAGAAATCGCCAAAGTCATCAACACATTCGCCGATATGGGGGTTGATAACGTTTGTGTTCCTCCTCCAGCAATCGTTTAATCTGCTGATTGTTGTGATGGTCTCTCAGGTTAAGCTGTCGATGAGTGGCGATGAAATTCTGGAGGACCTTCGTGCCGAAGTCACTACTTTCCCCGATGAGCTGGTTGCTGCCGGTGTTGAAGCCGCCCATGCCAGGGGCATTCGTGTTTGTTCCCATGCTCGGTCTGATAGTGCTATCCGCCAGTGCCTGCAGTACGGTGTCGACATTCTGTATCACGGGTGTGAGTCTGCATGTTCAATTTTTCTTGGGACTATTCGCTAAGGACATGTAGCATTCATCTCTGACGAATCCATGAAGGCTCTCGAAGCACAGAAAGACCGGGTCTATGTCGCTCCAGCTATCAATATTCTCTACTCGTCCTGGCTTGTTGCCGAGAACGAACAATGTGAATTTTCGTGCATATAGCCTTGTTCGTAAAGACTCACTTTCGGTGATTTTGCAGTTGGTTTCAAGAAAGCTGCAGCAGGAAAATACAGGCGAGAATTGGACATATGCATCGCTGCCTTGAAAGAGATGAAGAAACGTGGCATCAAGATTCTTCCGGGGGGTGATTATGGGTAATGTTTCTACATTCAACTAGAGCATCGGGTCTGACCTATATCCTATCAGCTTTGCATGGACGCCGCATGGGTTAGTATTCTTTGCTATCTATGTGATTAGGTTGGGAGATGGTAACCTTGTTTAGCTCCTACCAGGACCTTGAACTTTTTGTCAACCTCCTCGGCTTCACACCAATGGAAGCAATTATGTCCGCTACCGCCCTAGGTGGTGAGATTATGTTGCATCCGAATGAGTTGGGCAAAGTTCAGCCCGGCTACTATGCTGACCTCATCCTCGTGGATGGCAATCCACTTGAGGACATCAGTGTTCTGACCCCGACGAATGGCAAACTTGATGTCATCATGATCGTATGTAACCTCATTGCCTGAAACGACGACTCTTCGACTGATGAATACTTACAGAATGGCCAGATTCATAAGAACAGGAGAATGTAAGTGAAGATCGGAAACTGTTAGAGCGATCAAACTCTGTTGAAACAACATCCACATGTGTCTGTAGTTTGTACCTTTCTTCCGTGAATCCAGAAAGTGGCACTGCATGAAACGGACAGTGACCTAGTCTCGAAACCCAATGTTTCTTCTTTAGGAAGCGGCGGACTGATGCTTGTGCGCTTCCTGGAAGTTTCCGGGCATACAAGCCCAGACCAAAACGGAAGGTGTCGAGACTAACAGTGACCTTCAATCACAGCGACTCGGACTTTATGTCGGAAAGCAAACATGCTGTGCCCTTACCCGAAAGAAAACACGTCTCAATGGCAGATCTCGGACATGTTCGTTTCAACCCTCTTCCGCCACGGTTTCAAGGTGAGAAACGCCAAACGAGCGAGCCATGTGGCTTCCGGAGCCTCAGCCTGAGAAGCTTCAAGATTCAGATGAACGAAAGATGTTTCTGCTGATCGTTCAACACGTTCTCTACATCCAACACACTGGTAATGCATCTTCCCCTACTCCTAGTCGCTGCTCCACTGGTAGTCGGTGTTTGCGCAGTCACCCTTCATACCCAGATCCCATCCATACAGTCCTTCCATCCGAATGAGCTGGGGCAAGTGTTTGTTCTCAGTCCAGGGACACAGGTTTTCGTCGATGAAATCTATGCGTTTGATCATGGGTCTCAGCCCGACGCACCTAATCTACTTGAGTTTGCGAAGACTTTCCTATCCGACTTGATTCAGCTGACGTCATTCTCACTTCCTGAAGTCCAAGTTACGCCCTTCAACCAGACGCATATTGACAGTTACGGATCAGCCATCGTCCTGACACTCAATCCTTCGAGCAATCACACACTTTACTCAGGGACACCTACACCAGAGGCTTATGACTTCCGTATCTCCAACTCTTCGTATGTCATATCTGGTTCTGGGCCGATTGGTGCATGGTGGGGAACGAGGACATTGTTGCAACAGCTTGCCTTGTCTGAGCAAGGAGCCGGCGGAACGTATACCATACCAACTGGAAACGGCGCAGATAGTCCTGGTTGGGAGGTGCGAGGTTTCATGCTCGATGCCGGACGTCATTGGTACACGACCGCATTCCTCGGTGAGCACCCCATCGTGCGGTCCAACGCAAAATGTTAATCCACATCTCAGCCGAGATCTGTGCATACGCGTCCTTTTTCAAGATCAACGAATTCCACATTCATGCCTCCGACAACCTCTGGATACCTTCGCTACTCTACGGCTCTGATTGGCGTTCGCTATACTCCGGATTCCGGTTTGAACCCCCCCTAGACTCGTTGATTGCCGGCCTAGTCCCTCATCGGAACGAGTCGTGGAATCTTTCTCAGTTCTCTGATCTGCAGTCGCGGTGCGCAGGCCGTGGCGTAACCCTCGTGCCTGAGATTGACACACCTGGTCATTCCCTTGCGATTTCTCAGTGGCTTCCCCAGTTGATGCTGAACGGCACCCCCGATTCCCTCAACCTGAGCTATCCCGAGACTATACCAACCATTGAATCCATTTGGTCCCAGTTCCTTCCCTGGTTTTCATCCGCAGAGGTCTCCATTGGTGCCGACGAATACTCGCCATCACTCGCTGAAGAATACATCTCATTCGTTAACGGGATGTCATCATACATTGGAAGGACCAGTGGGAAAGGAATTCGTGTCTGGGGCACTTACGAACCCAGCAACACGTCTTCCATTTCGACCAATGTGACGATACAGCACTGGGATTTCCCATCCGCATCGATTCCTCTCAAACTTCTTCGCTCTGGATATCGAGTAATCAACTCCGAACGGGAATTCCTTTACCTAGACGGGAAGATTCCCGCTGAAGGTGGCTTTCCCAAAACCCTTAACATTTCCCTCCTATTTTCTGGAGCTACCGTGGAAGGCGGTGGTTGGGCACCTAATATCTTCACTGCAAGTGACCCCGGAAATAACACAGCCTATAACGACACCGGACTTAGAGGCGCAGTCTTTGCGTTTTGGAATGACTGGGGACCGAACGCCACGACGCCCCTGGAGACCTACTACCAACTCTCTCAGTCTCTTGCTGTGTTTGCGGAGAAGACCTGGACGGGTTCAGGGATCCGAGCATCGCAGTTGACAGTGAATCAGTTCGAGGCGGCTTATCCCCCGCTTAATGCACGTTCCCCCGGACAGAATTTGAATCGTGCTGTAAAGGGAAAGGGTTCGGGAGACGTTGTGTTTGCGTTCGAAGACTTGCCACACCTTCCATTTCACACTGGCGTAGAATCCGTCGGCCCCCCTTATACTCTGTCGTTCCGTATACGGCCCCGTTCCACGGATGTAGAGTCGACAGGCGATATTACGGCTGCCGAGCTGTTCCAAGGGATGGATTCATCCTTATATGCATCTTCGCTCACATTCTCGTCCAATGCACAATACTACCCGCTACCTCCTGCATTCCACCTGCAACCAGATGTTTGGACGAATGTTACCATTCAGGCAACCAGAGATTACACGCTCGCAACTGTAATTAAGGAGGGCGGCCACACAGATACCTTTTGGTACCAGAGTACTTTGAACATATGGGGCGATTACCTCACTCACGTCAATATGTCATTTGCTGCACCATCTGCAACTATCGGTAGCGAAGGGTTTAAAGGTGACCTAGCAAGTGTCGTGTTGCGTATCGATTGAATGTCAGTTTCTTGTCATTTGGTCGCCAGGCTGGGGGTCTCGCCCGGGTGTTCTGTCGGAGCGGCTGACCCATCCGTAACTTTGTCAATGGTGAGCAAATTCACAAAACAGCTTTTCGGCTGCTCCCGAAGGTGGCCGCCAGGGTGAGTGAAGCCTGAGTGACGTGGCTTTTTGTTCTTCACCCATCACCTCGATAATCCCGTCTCGGGGTGAGAGTTATCAACGAACAGTCACCCCTCCTTCACTCCTCCGGTTTCTATTTGGATGGATAGTAAGCGAACCAGGGGCCCGTTTCTCCTCCCAATCCACTTAGGTGATCTGCCGTCCTATTCAAACGTCGAACCGTTCCCTCCTTCCTCTCATTTCGGCTTCCAGGAAGGCAGGACGAATCGGTCACACGGGGCTCACACTCATAATCCACAGCAACTGGGACTGAGCAAACAACAGAATATTCCGATGGATCGATGCAGTGTCCGTAAACATCGAATAGAATCGCTGGTGAGACTGGGCGTAGTTCCATTCAATGACACTGCACAATACTGATGCTACGATACAGCAATTTTAACCAACCTGTGGTACAACCGTACCCCGGCGTCCACTTTCTGAACCTGTTTATCCCCGGATGACACCGTTGTTGTTGACCGAATGCAATCACATCGGCGGCGCCGCTCCTAACGATCAATTTGCTTGGGAAATGCAGTAGAGGCGCATCCGAATGACATCCCTGTCTGCTGTATAAAAAACGGAGTACGCCCACCGACTCAACCTATGGCCCCTTCAACTACACCTGTCTGGTCACAGTGGCCAACCATTACCTCCCACAGGCAGACTGTTAGTCGACCATCTCCAGCCCAAGTTGCTCTACCATGGGCACCGTCTCCTGTCTTTTCACCTAAAGATTATCACATTTTTCGAGATACTCGATCATACCGGCCTTGCACCCATCACTCTGCTGCAATTCAACAGTCGTTTGTATCTCATGGGCACCACCATCCCGCACCAAGTCCGACGGTGGTACAAGTATTAAACGCTTGCCCCCAGTGTCGGCAACAACCCAAGCTTCCAGACTATCGATTTTGCTCCCTGGCTTGCGGTCAGTCTGCCGCCCGCTCTGCCCCGGAACTGAAGTACCTTCCTCCACACCATGAATTGTCGACGGAGGGTGGGGATTGCTGACTGATTGATTTTTCGGAGCTGATTTTTTTTTCTTTGTAGTCGCGACACGATTCTTGCAGTCCTGGGATGTAAACTCAGCACCTCTTCCAAAGGTGCTGACTGTCTATATGATCACTTGGACAGAGTCATACAAACGAAGCTTTGACATATATAGGTAGAGCGTTCGTTGCTTCCCGGTCATTGTCTCCGGGTTGAATCGGATGAGTAGAGAAACCGTCGAAGCACGCGGACGATTCATGCAGCAAGGGCTTTCCCCAGGGAACGAGCAGAAACGGTTCCGGAGTACGATGCGTGCATGTACCCTGGGCGAACGGGGAAACCTCACACCTTGCCGCAATAAGAAGTGTTGGTTGTGCGAGACTATCCGGGTGGGATTTATGCCACACCTTCTCCGGAAAAGAAGTGCTCCACTGTGTGTTTCCATTTTTCTCGCGGACAGCCCTCCTGCGATTCATGAGTTTCTTCTGACGTCATGACGCTAATTTCAGGAACGGAGGCGGCATTAGACTCGGCGCAGGCATCTACACTACTAAAACTGCTTCCAAGTCAGTTTGATTTTTCGTTCTGGAAATTCTTATAGTATCGTAGATTTAACTCGCAGATTCCAGGGCTGGGGAGTACGCCAAAAACGTCTATGATCCCAATTCAAGCGTCAAGGCGATGCTAGTTTGCCGCGTCGTGATCGGTAGAGAATACACGACACTGCATGAAGACCACACGCTCTGGCGCCCGCCCATTGGGTATGATTCTGTGGGTCCACTCTCCCACTTCGTGCGCTGTTTTTCCCATGCTCATTTCTTCTGCACGTGTGTGCCTGGTGCAGGTATTCGGAAAACCGGGTGTAGCCTTTCCAGAAGACGAGTACGTAGTGTATGATGCGGACGCGATCCGCGCCGCCTACCTGGTCCTGTATGACACGGCGCGTGGTCCTTGATAAGAAGCGAGCACGACTCGGAGCCGTGCGTGTGCCTCGTCACCCGCGATTTGACGTTGGATCACGGGCGTCATCCGAAGCGTTGTGGTCACACAAACATAATAATTCTATTATTCTCCACTCCCATTCTTTCCTCGTCGTTTCGCCGTCCAGGTATGAATCTGGCCGAGTCGTACCTCATTCTTTACAGGACCTTGTGCTTACCAAAATGTTATACCTGTACACTTGATCACCGTCACGAGTTTCATCCAGTGTCACAGATCATCCCGCCGCAGTGTACCGCATTGATATTTGCTATCCCTTATTCCTGAACCGGCACCCACCCCCAAGTTGGCGCCCCTCCAAACACAAATTTCGCCGTTTTATTTGACATGTCTTGCCTCTAGTACTACTATCCCTTACCCCCGAACCGGCACCCACCCCCAAGTCGGCACCCCAAATTACCACGGGTGTCACGGATTGTCACATTAGACTCCGTCAGCCCCGCTTTAGTATCCATCCCCAGCGAGTGATATGCAGCGTGACTAATGCTACATTCACGATCTAGAGAACTACCGCACAATTTTTGTTCGTTCAACTTCGTGTATGTAGGTATAGTGCTAGGAGCAAGATATGCAAAATAAAACGGCGAAATTTTTGTGTGTTTCACTGGGTGCTGACTTGGGGGTGGGTGCTGGTTCGGGGGTAAGGGATAGTATACCTACATACATTAAATTGAACTGCAGGAGTTCTGTGACCATGAATCTGTCACCCGGTGGGGAAGGAGAGCTTACGGAGTCTAGTGTGACAGTCCGTGATACTCATGGTAGGGCTCCGTGAAAAACTCAGATGTTTTTAACTACCCCTATTTTTGACATGTTAAAAACTAGTTTTAAACATGTCAATAACTCCGTGCCCAAAAATGAGTGTCAAAAACTGTCAAAAACTCATGTCAAATAGGTAAA
>JBBPTO010001078.1:0-18805 GCA_038094155.1 Pulveroboletus cf. aberrans | reverse complement strand
TAGCTAGACTCGGGCAAGGATACGACACGCGACTCGAGCCCTCGTTAGACATTAACAATAGATGATGCGAAGGCATCTATGGATTCCCTTCCAAGGCGCTTCTAAAAGAGCTGGGTCGTCACAATGCCCGCAAGTGTCAATATTAGGTGCATAAAGAATGAACCTTGCTTGGTTGAATGAGACCTCACGTTGAAGCCGCATTGACAGGAGGCAAGAAGCAACATCTTGCTGGGTAAACCTCGACTTTCCTGGAATAAATGTGTATCACGTTGACCTGTGGTGTGGCACAGCGCACGTACTTTATCCGCGTAATCAACCGTGCGATACAACTCGCCGTCGCCAATGAAGCAACGTCTGCGCTGGATCCCATTGTTGAGCACAACATCCAGAGCGAGTTCCGCAAGGTCCGGGCGGGCAAGACCGTGGTCCTTGTGGCACGTCTGTTTCACCAACTTGCCCACGAGGCCGATCGGATCCTGTACGTGTCTATCGCTCCTCTGGAAGTTCTGACCATCTTTTCTCTGTTGTTTGTATAAAACACGGACGCAACGTCGAATGTGGAACTCATGCGGACCTCGTCCGTCTCGATGGGGAACATGCTGCCATTTACCAAGCTCGGGTCAGATCGGTACATTGAACTTTGCCGGAACATGCCTCGGACTGAGTTCCTTATTTTTATCTACCTGCCTATGAACCGCGTCGATCTCCATTCCGTACCTCGCTGATCCGTACCATGCTGACATGTCATTATTAAACGTGGAGGCATCTGTTCTCATTGTTCAAACTATCACCAAATATCGCCGCATACAACATAATTGCCGCATGCTGCTCAGGTTGGTATTGCTGACCTGGAATATTCCTGGTCGTCGCTCATACTATACTTCGAGTGACATCAACGGCGGCCGAGTGGAGAGCATGGATGGGAATGGTGAGTATTGATATCTGGCCGCTTCGCTGGTTTATCGCGAGGGTGGTAAAAACCTGCGAACTCCGACGATCGCCGGTCTCGGCACATCAACTCGGACGATGCCGCCGTCACCTTGTGCTGGCATCATCTCCCAGGTCCGCCAGGTCCTTTTAATGATGTCGGCCTCTTGTCTATGTCAGCCGCTATAGTTCGCCTTTAGCAAGGGCCAGCTTATCAAATCAGCCGCGTACGACAGGCGCGATATCTACTGCGCTCTCTAACACTTTGCCATAGAGTTCAAGGTACAGTACAAGAACGGCGTCCTCTCCAGCCAAAAAGCCACCTTCCATCGGCTGCGAGCATCTCAAAAATGTTCTCACAGCCAACAGAGGCACCTTTTAGTGTCGAGTCCATCACGAAGGACAATCAATTGGTCGTCGGAAATGTGGAGATAACAACAACTTAAGTGCAAGTTGAGAACGATACTCAATGTCGCCATCGTGCATTTGGTAGGTTCTAAACAAAAGTTGGATACCTCGATGCTGAATACTCTGCTCTCAGGAATGTGCGCAGATCATGCTAAAGAATTCAAGCTGTTGACGCCCAATGTTGTTTTGAATGTACTTTCGATTGACGCATGACCCGTAAACGTGGTGTCTACCGACCACTGGCAGGCAGCTTCGAGACCCTAGACCCTCCAAATCCTCGTCCCACTGGCACCAGGACTATTAGCTCTGCCAAATGGAGCGAGAGTTCGCCAAGAGGACCGCGGATCACGGTTCTTGGTGTCACGCCAGGAACACCTCACGTCCTGGACTCATCTCCAACGGGGGAATTACTGCCGAGTCCAGGTTTTCTTCCAGTCTTCAATAGCCACCGATGGTAGTAACCCCATGAAACCCGCTCAGCACACTTCGTTACAGGCGATGGGTGAGTGGACACCGCTGTTCCCGTATTACCAGTTGGGGCCTTCCGCATCTGAGGTACGCTTGTACCCGCGTTATAGAATAGGCGGGCGGTAGCAATAACTTACATTGGGTTTTATACAGGCGGGTGATGCTGCTTGCTGGCAAGATTTTGTTTTCTGCGCGACTCACGGACCCATCATTACGTACATCGCATGTACTTCTGTTTTTTCCCTCTTCTTCCCGTTGCTGCCATTGTCACAGTTGTTGCTGCCCGCAAACCCAGATCATTTTTTCTTGGTGGTTGTGCTTTGCAAGGCTGCTGCAAGGGCTGGGGATCTCCCCTGTGTTGTCCCCGCACCGGTTCGCAACCATCAGATGAATCATTCGTGGTGAGCTTTGCCCCTCCTTCAAAACTTGGTATATTCCAGCTAACGACCGTGCATGCAGTTTATGGAGGGCTGCACTCCGGCTCGTATGAGACATCATCAGCCCACGTGCTTTCATCACGACCGGGTCCAATGCTGCTATGAAGTGCAGCCAGTGAGTGATGACCGCGCAAGTGAAATAGCGCGACATTGATGCCCCCTCCCTACGAGCAGGAAATGATGCCCCCTGGGCACAGCGGCAGCAGGATATTCTGCCGACCCCTCTTCTGGGACGTGGAGTCTGAGCAACGTTAGAGGTTGCGCGAGAGATGCTTGGTGGTGCTGTGTTAGAAAGTACATTTGTGCGTGTACAAGATATACAATGTGTGTACTACCCATACCGATACCCGTACCCGCCTTACCCGGGAATACACGTGATGGGGATGGTGCGACGGAGGTGGTACAATGGGAACGGCATCGCGGCCGTGACCCGAGAAGGAGAAGTGAGAGAGCTGGCGCGACACGATGATGATGGCGATGGGACGACGATCGCGTTACGGTGATCGTCGTGTTATCGTGGTCGTGGTCGTCGTAATGGGCAGCACAAGGGGGGTGGAGGACGACATTGCAACGGTGGCAAGGGGTTGAGGTCGAGGGTGAAAGCGAGTTCGACGGCGAGGTCGGTGGTGCGAGCGTGAGGATGTGAGGGCGAGGACAAGCGTGGTGCGAGGTCGAGGTTGGCAGCGGGAGGGCGCGGGGTCGACAGTGCAAGGCGAGGGCACGCGGGCATGAAGGCAAGAGGGTGGGTGGCACGGCGCGACGGCGCGACGGCGATCATGCAGGCGTGAAGGCGAGAGGGCGAGGTTGACGATTGATGGTGTGCAGGCGAAAGGGCAGGATGGCCAGGACGATGGCGCAATGCGAGGCCGCGAAGGCGAGAGGGTGACGGTGACAGCACAACAGTACTATCACCCAATCAGAGTTGAAAAACTTCAGTTTCACACAATAACACCAGACTGATGCCAATCGTACGCTTGGAGTAATGCTCAGAATCAATGCCAGTTCTCGTGCGTTACAGCCCCTCAGAAAGAATCCATTGAAACGTGTGCACAATACAGAATCAATGTTGAAGGACCGCAATCAGAGCTACTTAAAGGGATTTATGCAAAAGCACTTATAGTACGTGTTTTGTACGGTGCATTCCCCGGCGGGTAAGTTAGTCGCAATCTGTGATAAAAAATCCGCTTCAGTCAGTCTCGCGGCCTATGAAGTACGGACAAATGATTTTACAGTCGGCACCGCACCACATCGTATTATTATTATCTGGAGGGTCGCAGCGCTCCTCTTGCAAAGAGTAACATACCGTGGGGGGCACGGCGGACGCCAAGCCAGAGACAGCGACGAAAGCAAGGAAGAACCTACCACCAACGTACATGAGATTGAGCGATGAGACGGGCAAATAGCTACAGGTGCTGGAATCAATGGGTGACTGAAGCGAAGTTCGTATACCCACTGACAACCTCAACACCATCCGTTTTGGCACTAGACCTTGTTTCAAGAAGTAATCACCTAGTGCTCTCGGTAGCTGAGCCTCGACATTCAACGACCCTCAGGCTCCAGGCACATGCGGATCTGATAGACAGGGAAGCTTTAGCTTCGAATGTCAGTCGCTTTCAGCGTTACGACAACCCCACGCTCTCCGTCTATCCGTTCAACGCCGTTCGTCTGCTGTAGTGGCAGTCTCCTGGAAACAACCCGTTATATACATTCCGAGTCATCCGTTTGCTGCTTCCGTCTCCCATGGAGAGCTGTTTCCAGGGGAAGGGGAAGTTGAGGTTGAAATAAACGAAGATTATGTAAGTAACCCATGGCTACTGTCCCTTTTTGTATGGATGCAACCTGGGGTGCGTTACAGGTTGCCACAGTTGCCAGCTTAGCAACTCCACTGTGATTTAGTGTGATCCCTGAGGAAAGAGCGACCACCCCGGTGTGACCACTGTCGAACATCCGTTGACGTAGCTTCGTGATAAGACCTAGTCCTCAGGGGTCAGGAACTACATTGGTCATAACACCTGCGACTTGTATAGTAGTGTAAACGACCTGACCGCCGCGCATAGCCGTTACACCAAAAGGTAGAATACTGAATAACTAGTATTCAGCAGCGCGGACGGTATATGTACTAGTTATGGGACCTAGGTAAGCCAATGTGCTTACAAATAGATCGAAAATATATCTGAGCCTTACCGTCGTGGTGTGATTAAGTAAAGCAGACTCCACACTTGATTGTGATCAAGTTTCCATCATATACCTGGATTGTTATCCAGTTCATGCTAGTCACGAATTTCGTTCTTATATTGGGTGACTTCCGCTACATAGTCCTTTATTTCGTTGCTGCAGGCTGTATGTTTTATTTCGTGTCGACATTCCACTCTCTGCCTGACTTTCATCCTAGCAGGTACCGTTTTTCAACCCGCTGATATTGGCCTTAACCGTGTTAATAAGCATCGCCTAAAACAACATCAAATGGAATTTCTCCTCGACTCGCATCAAAGGTCTCACGCCGGTTCAAGTCAAGTTCATGACATCACTCGCAGTCCTACGGGATGCCTCAGTCAATGGTATTTGGCTACACCCTTGGAGGATCTATCAGTCACGAAACATACCAGGATTCCGAGGTTATGAAGGAATAGCTGACTTTGGACTCGTAAAATTCTCCAGTGAAGAAACACCGCGTATTAGGAACGCCATCCGGGGTGGCCGAGAAGGATGTGGGGAGACTATGTCGTGAACCTCGTGTCGCGACACCCAGCGCTAACTGACCGACTGAACTGGAAGTTGACCGCGCAGACGGCGTACGACTCGGATTATTTTGTTCGGTCGAGCTTGGCCCGGGTGGTGCGCGTTAGGTCTGTCTGGGTGTTGCAGGCGAAGCGCGTAATAACAGGGTCTGATTTTACCTACAGGGAGAACAGCTTGAGCTGTATGCTCCGCCTTTGGATGGCGTGATCGTACTCGCCGTAGGGTGGATCCAGTAGGACGCTGGAAAGGCAGGCAATATCATCGAATAGTTGGATCAACGGAGCGCTGCACAATCGCAGAGAGAGGCTTCTGGAACTCTCCCCAGTACCTATTTGTGATTGGCATCACGATATCAAAGTACACGGCACTGGCGGATGCATCATGGTACTTACCACCATCAGCGCGAGGATATGGCGTACTTGAGGCGCCACTTGATATCGCCCCGCTCACGAAACATGATCAGGAACCCCAGACGCATATCAAATAACCACCATGTAAGTTATCCATTGCGTGCCGGGCCAGTGTTCTTTATTGTCCGCCTCGCCTTCCCCCCGTTGACAGCGATTCTGCCGAGAATCGACTGAAAGATTTTCCGGAGCTCGCCAGGCCTGGCTGTAGTCTCACATCGCCGATCCGGAAGAGGGGAACAATCTAGATCCGCTCGACCACGATCTAATAGTTAGGTGGAGCATCGGTCCACTTCCGAGTCAAGTTCTCACGGACACTCGTTAGGTGCCTCTTGGCCGACAAAACCAACGATACGTCGTAAAAGAAAGCTGGCATGCTCGTGGTGTTGGAAGGAAATTGAATGTGGTACACTTGATGTTGGCCGGATATCAAGGGACACGACTCGTCCGCAGATTTTGTACGTTGGGTCTTCGAACGCAGCCAATCCTTGAACCGTTGATCAAACATGTCCGTTGAGGTGAGGCGCGCCAGCTTGCACAAACAGTTTCCTTGGTGTTTTGCCTTTCGGACGTTGCTTAGTTGCAGGATCACACCGGCAGGTGGACGTAAAGCCAAGGGGTTCTTCAAACAGCTTCGTCATCTATGGCCTGATCGATATCTAGGGCTTGGCTTGCCGATATATCGAAGCTTCCTCTGTCCACCCTCTACGGTCTTCGCCATCGTCGAATTTGAGGGCATGACCAAGAAAACAATTTGATGTATGCAATGTATCTTACAGACTTCGTCCCCCGTATAATCCGTTTAACATGACATCAATAGCTTTTCTTTCAAGCATCGGTCCACAGCTCCATCGAAAACACCATCGCTCGAATTCTTTATAGGAGAAAGAATCTGTGTGAGACCACGACAACGACATCGATGAGCATGCCACGACCCATCGAGTACATTACTTCCACTCACATTTCCGGGGTAAACCCCTGGAAGGGGTGTCCTGCATCGACATGTGGAGGTTTACGCAAGCAGAGCTGCCTCGGCAACCCCATCCGCCCTAGCTTTCATCACGCCAGGGTCGCAGCCCAAGCAAAGGTCCCATGTCAGAGGTGTACAAGTGCAATATTCAAGTTGGGCGAATGCTCCAGCAGAGTAGAAGGCGAGCACGCAGAAGAATGCGACGGAAAAACGCATGTAGAAGATGAAATAGGCTAAGGCTCTGTGACGCGCGTGCAAGTGAGGATCAAGTTTGCTGTGGTGCGCTGATGGTCTACCTGGCTTTATATGCGTGGAGGGCGACCCGTGACTGTTGGAGAGGCTTCTGAGTAATTTATTGCGGGTATAGGGCGCATGTGAGACCATCAATGTCTCGTCCCAATTCAATTTCGGTGGACAAACGTACTGCCGGCGGACACGGACTCTATCATTCAATGATATCAATTGCTGAACGGTAGACGCCGGTCAAGGGCACTCTACCAGGATTCAGACGATGTGAAAGGATGCTTGACGTATTGAGATACGCAATCCGATCGCTCCATGAGAGTGGGATAGCGTGCTTGAGATGCCGCTCGATACCACTCTGTCCATGAAACGCGATCGGTATCTCCACGTTCCACCGTGACGCTCGTCGATGAATCACTTTGTAATGGTTCCTCAACTGCGCCGCTCCGCTGGCACAATCTACGTCTGACTGGTCTTCCCCTGATCGGTAGCAAGATCTTCTAGAGTTAGTCTCAGTCGTATCGCGGATCACATGACTTGCTGCCACATGTAACTCATGGTGAGGATCGTGAGCGTACTTTCGAAACTTCGGGTTCGCCCGACACAATCGAGGAAGGGTTCGGCGGAGGCATCCATTGTCCTGGATACTTGTAGGACGCTTGTAGGCTTCGCGCAGAAAAGCTGGGTGGTATGTTGTGACACACCATTCGCGCGAATAGTCGGAACCTTGTCATCCCAGGCTTGTTTCACTGGGCTTCATATTATCTATAAGTTTAGTTACACATTTACATCGTTGACAATATAGTTCAGTAAGCACA
The DNA here is from genome assembly GCA_038094155.1 of Pulveroboletus cf. aberrans. Taxonomy (NCBI): domain Eukaryota; kingdom Fungi; phylum Basidiomycota; class Agaricomycetes; order Boletales; family Boletaceae; genus Pulveroboletus; species Pulveroboletus cf. aberrans. The sequence goes on along the minus strand of JBBPTO010001078.1, from coordinate 11,388 downwards.
GCGCATAAAATGGGACACGTACACCTCTGTGTGCTCGATACATCCATCAGGTTTACGGCACGGTCAAAGATCTGACCACCCATCGCCCAACCCTTCCCAAGCATCCCACTTCCGACCCCCGAGCCACCTCTTGATTCGCGCTCGATCGCGCTGCTCCCGTTCCTCCGCACTCGCATTGACATCCTCGAGGACTCCATCCCCCGCATCTCCACCCTCCCCGTCCCTGCGTCCAAACGCCAACACCACCCACCCAATGACGATCATCCCAGGCGGTCGCTGCTCTCCGGCATTAGCCAGCGCACACTCGACATCTCCGAGCGTCGAGACAAGCACCCTCTGATCAGGCATCGACCCACGTTCGATGATCGCGATTGGGAGATAAGCTGGGTATGCTTGGCCGTCGCGGCGTCCATTTACGCCGCCGCCACCGCCACCGCCACAGGCATTGTCGGGCGCCACGAGCGCGTGCATGACTTCTGCGAGCCGTGCGACGCCCATGAGCACGAGCACGGTGCGCGCGCGGTCGTAACCTGGTAGCGAGACCGCCTTGCCCTGACGTCCGACGCCGGTGCAAACTACGAACGATTCGGCGACGCCGCGGTGTGTCACTGGGATTCCGGCGCATGCCGGCGCTGCGAGCGCGGAGGAGAGGCCAGGGAGGACGAGCGGGGCGTAGCCATGTGCGCGAAAGTAAGCAAGCTCCTCTCCCGCGCGAGCGTACACGATCGGATCGCCTTGCTTTAGCTGGATCGGAGCGTGTTAGCATGAGGGAATGGAGCAAGTCGGAAGATGCGCACCCTGACGACAGTTAGACCGCGATTGGCGGCCTCTACGGCAGCCTCCATCATTTCCGACTGCGCGCCGTCTGCGTTGCCGGGGAACTTGCGCGCGATTCGCACCTCGACGTGGGGCGGGATGAGTTCGAGAACTGGAGTTGGGACAAGTTTATCGGAGAGTACGATGTCAGCGTGCTTCGTCAGCGCTGCATGGGTCGCGAGTGTGAGAAGTGAGGGGTGACCTGGTCCAGATCCGGCAAGGAGGATGCGACCTTTGGGTCGTTTGGAAAGGGGGATTGTCAGCTCGAGCCCGTGTTGTGATTTCATCTCGTCCGTAGAGAGGACGGGGATCGTTCCTCCATGGGATACCTCGCCGTCGAGGATGTCTTTCATTTCTCGTTCTGTCATTGCCGCCAGCCGTGAGATGGGCCAGTATTCGCTAACCTGGACGACCCATCTCATCTGTCGTCTGGCTGCTTCGATATCGCTTTCCTCCAAGGTCGTGCCTGGTGCCGTGATGGGCACTGGATGGTTCGGATTCATTACTGCGCTGTCCTCGCCTTCTTCCGCGCCCGATTGAGCTTCGATCTCCTTGTTCGATCTCCTCGCCATCTTTCTGAGCTGTCCAACTTTGGTCACCGCACTGCCGACGTCCTTTGACAACCCTGCAACGATTTCCCTCCGTACCCGCCCAGCGAGTCTGCACCCCTCGCCGTTCGTAGTGACGCCGATCTGCAGGGGTGTCTTGGTCGACGAAACGGAATCCATGAAGCGATACGTCGCAGTAAACGAAAAGTCGCAGATGTCCGGCATGTCGGTGACATTGACAGGAATGCGGTGCGCACGGCACAACTTCGCGAGACGGGTCGCTCGGAGACGGGCAGAGGCGACGAAGGGCGACGTGGAGGCAGTGTCTGTGATGCAGACCAGAGAGACAGGCGAATCGGAGATATAAAGGTCCAGGGCTGCCACGTCCCGGTTCGCCACGTCGAAGGACGTTGCAGAGTGCTCTGGGAGGTTGGCCCAGTCGAGCACCTCGAGCTGGCCGTGTTCGGCTCGCCATCGGAGCTCTTCGCAGACTGCATCGAGACCGCCGTTTGTAAGCACTTTGACGACGGCGTCTGCTTCGAGAGCGGCATATGCCCTGCTCGCGGCGAGTGTGTCACCGCCCACGACGAGAACACACCTTGTGCGCATCTTGAACGAGAGTACGAGAGACGCGCCTCGTATGGGGGGTGGAAAAGGGTCCATGGCGGTCGTTATCACTAGCAGAGAAAAACATTTCAGTTTCTTATCGTTATTAATATCACCTGTGGGAGGTCGACAGCTTTGGCGTAAATCGTGATTCTCATCGTACTTACTTAAAATTATAAATTCTAACATATGTATAAAATAACCTAAAATTGACAGTATTTGTAAAAATCATGAGTAAGCGCATTGATTATGTCAGCTGGAGACCTGTCCATGCCGCTCGTCGACAACGCAACCGTGAGTGATTTCTAGTATTTCCAAGGTGGAGATATCGACGCGGGATTGCGGTCAGTTTCTCAAACAGCTCGCTGCGTTGTTTGAGTCAACGAAAGACAAGGGGACGATATGGCTAACACACAAACGACGTACGCCCGACATTCTTCGTTTCGCTCTGTCTCCGGATGTTGATCGATGCGCACAGTGACTCATGACGGCGAAGACGCCACGATGGATGATGCGCACCCGGACACTGACAAGGAGCACCTGTGTCTTATCCGTGCGACCGACGGTAAAAACGCAAAGTTTTCTACGCATGTGAGCTTCTTCGTTGCCCTTTATTCATCCTGATCTCACCACGTCCTTGCTCCGCCCTCTCTGTCTCATCACCATCTTGATCGTGATTGCGATCACGCGACCTATCCTACAGATCTCCCCTGCCGAGCTCCCGAAGTTTCACGTCGCCTATGGCAGCCTTCTCAAATCCTCTTTTACGACGCTTCGCAAGCGGGACAGAAAACGTGAGAGACAACGCATGGAACAGATCACAAAACGAAAGCAGCGGATGGCAGAGCCTGTAGTCGTCGATGGCCCCAAGCGTGGAAACGGTAGGCGGAAGCGGCAGAGAAAGGTCAGGGCGGCCGAGAAACAGGAGCGGGCAAAGGAGCGGGTGGCGAAGCGGGAGGAGAGAACAAAGGCGCAGACGTCGGCGTCATGACGGAGTTTACAACATCGTGCGAGCGAAGTGCCCATTTGATCTTGTGGCCAGGGCCGCAAGTGCTACTATCGGAGTCCTAGTGTTGGGGGTAGAATTATTTTGAGGCAGAGTCTGCCGGCGAAATGGCAGAACTTGGCAGAAGGGTACTGACAAATTTCAAGCATGTCTACTGATGTGGCAAAGCTGTAGATTACTGTAACGACATAATGCCTTCAGATGATAGTAAGGCATGAGTATCTCACTGGCCCTTTGCTCTTACATATGCATGGGTATAAGTCCCAATTTGGATGTTCTTTTCTTTTTGTTGCTGACTACAATACCATGACTCCTTGTCTGCTTCCATTGCATTCTATGCAATTCCAGTTGTCTTTTCAGTTGACTTCTTCCCTACTTGCTCTGAACTTGCTCAGCACCTACATATATAAACTTCATCATCCTGTACTTGTAGTTCCCAAGCTAGACCTCCCCTTTGTGTACTTCAATACACTGGGTCTTTGCTCCACTCCTCATCCCTCATCTTAGTCTCTCATTGGGAACACCTTGCCCTTTGAGACTTTGTAGTGCTCTTGAGGCTATGCTGTTCCAGGGAACCTTTTGCCACCCATATATGTTAGATCTTTGGGAAGTCTTTTTTTCAACATTCAATTGTTGAGACAGAGCAAGCAGAAAGCCTTGTTCTCCTAGAATCCTTGTACTTTGTCCTCATAGAGTGGCTTGCCCCACTCTCCCTTGTTCTTGATACCCTAGACCCTCTTTAGGGGCTACCCCTATCCTCTACCTGAGGTAGTTGTAACATTCAAGCTCTCACTGTGCTCAAACTCAATCTGCCAGTAGGTCCCATTGAAGTCCTGTTTCTCATGCTTGAGTTCATTGAAAGGACTGCTCAATTCTTTGTCTATGATAGCCTCTGGACCAGCAAGATAATCTGAGTTATTGGATTTAACATTGAAAAGTGCATCTGCAGATCTCTGATAACCTATCATATCTTGAAGTCCAGGCACAATTGGATACTGATTAACTTCTGCAGCCAGGGTACCATATAGGCTTCACTTTAGCAAGTCCTCCCAGCCATCAACAAGTAGTGTGAGTCTCTTTCTTCCTTCAACATGGTCCATCTTCTCAAGCTGCACTCAAGCTAGTTTGGCATTTATAATTGAGTATGAAAGCATGTAACATGAAGGGGGACTGTATGATGGCTGAATTTCATTCAGGAAGTTATAAAAAAACCAGTTTTCCACAAGGAAAAATGGAACATTGGTGTGAACAATGAATCTGATATGCAAATGAAATCACTTTGTCAACCATGCTAACTTTGAGAACCATAGTTATGCTTACTGAAATAACTTTAAATTGGCATGTTCCTGCTGCCCTTTCAACAATGGAGGGTTAATGAAATCAGCTGGTGTTCCACTTGGCTGCTTTGCAAGTACTTTAGCAGGCTGGTTTGTCCCTGCATTACCATAATCAGCTGAGGCTCCAGTTTTGATCACATTCATGGGCTGTAACTTTTCTATTTTTGATGCAAGGTATGTATGTATCATGTTACATGCAGCTTGAGGGGCTTGAGAACAGGTAAGGATATGTTTCAGTGGTTTGTTGTCACACCCTTCAATCTGACTGCCTGTTCCATTTAGTCTGCAGTATTTACACATATAGTATCTTCAATTTAATTTGTTCTCAAGCCTCTCATGAGGGTTAAAGTGGTCTGTGAGTATTTTTGCAGGCAGTCTGCTAGTGGAAGTGTTGGTTAACAAGGGTACTCCTGTTGCACAGGGCAGAGAAGAGAGAGGTGAGTTGAGGATGCTCACCAAGATAGAGATCAAAGTTCTTGTGACCAAGTTCAGGTTAGTCAAGATTGATAAGATCAACCTTGTAGAGCTTCTTAGAGGCTTGATCTTGAGGAGAAATGAATATTGTTATTAATTACATCACAGCACTTATTGCCTTTAAATATATCCAGGAACCTGTATGTACTTGTGTATAATATATCTAGAACAAGGTCAATAATGTCAGAATGATATCGTAGGATCTGTCATGCTGCTCCACTTATTTCAAATAGGTGGAGTTGAGTCTGGATTGACTCAACACAGGAGATGTGGAGCTAGGAGAGCTTCAGACCAATGACATCATAGCTGAGTCATAAAGACTACATCTAGATCATCATATGGTCAATCCTGAAGTGTAATTAAGATTACACTTTAATTAGGTTTGACTGATGTGTCAGTCAAGCCTAATAGTTGACTTATATCTTTAGTAACATGAATAGTGTATTACCACTATGGTCTGCCTGTATTAACAGAGCACAAGACCTAGTGTTTGATCCACAGAATCTCAACATTGATCACCATGTACATATGTGACAGATACACAGGATGTGTTAAAATCCCATGATATCTGACCTTTCTCCAGACTCCTCTGAAGCTCTCAAATCAACTCTGACATAGAGTTGATGAGTTGGCCTCAGACCTAACTGATACTCATCAGGCTGGTCAGGAACTGCTTATACTGTCAGAAAAACCTAGTGCCATTGGATGACATGACAATGAATTAAAATGGGGATTACAATCACAGAAAATTTACATGGTTAGCTAATGATGAAGAAAATATGTGACTGCTGCAATGTAACATTACAATGACCATTGCCATGTGGCTAGTAACATTGCAACAACCAATAATGTTACCATTTCATTGAAAGGGGTTGGCAAGACTAAAACAGTATCATCATATGTCAGCAACCTGGAAATAAATTATAATCATATCAAAATGTGATTTCCATGCTGACCATGCATTAAAATTGCCATCCACACAAAGGTCAGCATTGAGATTTTTGCCAAAGTTGAAATGCATTTTGCAATCCATCAGTGTGATTTCCATCTGCTCTCATTATTACTACTCTCCACTGTACATACTATGTAAACCACTGTCTGTTATTGCAGTAGATCAGTATTACTTTGCAATGAGTGCATAGCAATTATAACATACTGTGAGATATTGCATAGCTTTAGAATGGTGATACTAAATGAAAGGCAAATGAGTTGAGGGGTGTCAACCAGTGAAAGAAACAAGTAATGAAGGTTCAAGTTGAAGGCCAGGGTATAATCAGCAAGGTGGGTTCAAGGGTATCACTGGCACCTAAAACTCTACAAACAATATAATTAGAGAAACAAAAGAAAATGACAGAATGCTGATTTGAACTTACTGAGTTGAACCTGGCCAAGTAGAGGGTATCATTCCAGACATGGAGCCTGACAATATCAACAGTGTCAGGTCCAGGCCTGAATTCATAGCCTTGTAGTTGTATGACCATTTGTGCAGGTTACCCCACAGGAGTGTACCAATGAGTGGTTGTCATCAATGTGGAAAGGGTTTTTGTGACTGCCAGTGGGTGAGGATGAGAGGGAAAGGTGTATTAAAACTCCGCTTCAGCTATGGGCTGATATTATACTGCAACTGCACCATTGCAATGTGATATTGAGTGGCAGCTACTTGGACTGTGATGGAATTGCAATGGACTGTGATTGACGAGGTATTCTAATTACAGTTGAAGTCTAGATATAAAGAGAAATTTGTATGTGATAGTGACACATGAGATGCAATAGGGGCATTGTCAATGGTATTACTCTGGATCCATGATGTCCAGTAACCCCAAGGAATTAAATGAGGAATGGTATGTTACAGTTTGAATCTATAGTTCAAAAATAAATGGGTATTGGAAACCTGGTAGAGAGCTGCAAGTATACAATACAAGAGTTATCTTCAAGATGACTGTTCCAGACAAATATGTAAACTACAAAGGAATTGAATTACCACACAGCCAGGGAGGTGAAAGCAAACACAATAGATTTTGAATGGACATCAGGCATGACTTCTATGATATCCTTCATGGGACCTGGTCTAGGGGATGCTGATGGCAACACTGACAAGCTGATCTTGATGTGATTCCTGATTTCAGGTGGAGTCTGGGGCAACTCTAAGTCTCTGATGATGATGCAGCAGCAGATGTTAACAATAAATAAGAGGAAGGTGACATGTCAGGAGTGGTGGAGTCACATACATATGCAACAGATGGGTTTTGGAGAGCCAGTATGACTTGGACAGCTTTGACAGTGATAGATGCTGGTGCCCATATGACATGGAGAGGATTGTACTCAGGGAGAATGCAAAGAGATTGGAAATGGGAAGCAAGGTCGACTTTTTGATTGAAATATACATAGGGTGGGGATTGACTCTGATGGAATCCCTGCAAATCAAATTCTGCTTGAGGGTTGATGTTGAGCTCCCACTTCACTGGCAGGTACAGATGCATTTCATGTTTCATCTGGTTTTCTTGCATAGCTTGAGTATGCCTTGAGTGACTTGACCAAGTACTTTCAAACTTGAATGTGTTGACAGAGATAAACAATTAGTGACCTGATGATTCCTGAGTGGTCTGAATTGGAAACCAGCCTTTGAGTCACTGCAGAAGGGCAAGAGCAGTGAGGGTGCTAGTGATGGTTGAATGAAGCTTGGTCCTGTGGAATGCATATGCAATGAAATGGGGGACACATTGATGGTGTGTCGATTTCACAAGATAAGTGACTTATGTACCAATGCAAGTGGTGACAAATTAGGATTGGCTATTGTGGCAGAGTTGGTCTGGGCAGAGGTAGCATGTTGATGGTGAATGGAAATCATTGATGGATGTAATACTATGGGCAAATTGTGAATGTAATTGCAGAGAGCAAGAATTCAATGGTGAGAGCCTAAGTTTCAGATTACTGATCATGCTGCCATTAAAAACATAATAGGGTTCACTTGAATGCCAGCATGCAGCCCCTTTCTCTGAACTCCTCACCTGAACCACACAGAATATGACAGGTCTGAGTCATGCTTCAGATATCTCTCATGTATTGATAACAGGGATCTGATTCACATTACTCTGAAAACCATGTGAAAGTTACCCATTCTCATCATTTCAGCTCATTGATACCATGCGCTTCATTTTCACCCAATCCTGGACCCATATGATGGTACTCATCATTGACAGTCCCTTGGGCCCATTTAAAATTTAGACTAATTCACTTGCCACTCTATATGCTATCAGGAATCCAGGGTTCCTTGAACCTGCATTCAGACCAGCCTGGATTGCAACATCAGCAAAGTCCAGGTCAGCCCTGGTCTGAAATGGCCACCATAGCTATTCATCTGGTTCTCCTTGAGCTACATTTGTCAGGTTTTGACCAAATTCATCCACACATTGGTATTGTGGACTTGGATGACTGCTTCATAGGTGGTATTCAATCTTAAAGTCATGAACTATGCCCAAGTCAGATTCTGAATCTGAATTAGTTCTCTGGGAAGAGTAGGAGCCTGACACTGTGGAATGACCAGCAGTGCTGTGCATAGATGCATCAGAACCTGTAATACCATAGATGCTAGCATTATAATCCAAGGCAACTATCCTGATGTTGAGATGACATACCATCACCATGCTGAGTGTCCCTGTGATTGGGCCAGGTATGAAAATCATGGGGTGCTGTAGGAAACTGGAGTTCTCTACAGTGATATCTGGAGTTCTCCCACAGTTCAATAGCCCCTATCCTGCGCTCCTACCAAATCGGAGATTATTCTGCTGCTGTTTGTTCCAACCCAAGTCAAGCTAGTTGAAGTCCAAAGGTTAGTTTTCAATCTGATATTCCGGACCCAAGTTTTCACACACTGGATCTGGTGTTCCCAAGCCTCGGAAACCATTCCCATGCTTCGAGTTTGGTCGGGTTTTGTCTTTTTCATGTTTCCTTTACTGTATTTCATTCAGATATGCCCAGATTAGACTTTTGTACCTAGGAATTAGTTTCTAGACAGTGTGCAAGTAACCACCACCTTTTCTAAGCCTTTTCCTACATTTCCCTTCAGGTTTCCCTCAAGTCCTGCAAGTTTAGTTGGTTTCCTAGCCCTATCAGATGGGGAAAAGCCAGACTCTTGTTTTTCAGTGTCCTGTGAACATTTAGTGAGCCTTTCCTACAGTCCTCTTTTTTTTTCTTTGCTTTCTTTGCAATCCCCTTGGGTTGAGATCTATACTCACACCCCTATTTCTTGCATAGGACTTCATTCTGAGTCCTTTTGCTGTTTTACAGTGTATTGAGATCAACATTCCTGGCATGCCAAGGACTTCCACCTGTCAGTCCTAAGTCTCAGAGCTTGGAATTGAGAAATGGAGATAGATTACTTATAAAGATTGAAGGATACAGGAGGCTCAGTGATCCTGTTTAACAGGAGGGTAAAAGAGTACTCCTGTTGCACAGGGCAGAGAAGAGAGAGGTGAGTTGAGGATGCTCACTGAGATAGAGACTAAAGTCCTTGTGACCATGTTTGGGTTAGGTGAGATTTGATGAGATCAACCCTTGTAGAGCTTCTTAGAAGCTTGATTTGAAGGGGAAATGAATCTTGTTATTAATTACATCATGGCACTTATCACCTTTAAATACATCCAGGAATGTGTATATACTTGTATGTGATGTAACTAGAACAAGGTTGATGATGTCAGAATGACATCATAGGATCAGTCATGCTGCTCCACTTATTTGAAATAGGTGGAGTTGGATCTAAGTCAATCCAACACAGCATTGTGGAGCTAATAAAGCTCCAGACCGATGTCATCATAGCTGAGTCATAAAGACTGCATCTAGAATGTTACATGGTTGATCCTGAAGTGTAATTAAGATTACACTTTAATTAAGTTTGACTGATGTGACAGTCAAGCCTTAATACTTGACCTAAGTCTTTAGTAACATGAATAGTGTATTGGCACTACAGTCTGCCTGTATTAACAGAGCACAGGACATAGTGTTCAATTCACAGAATCTCAACACTGTTTGCCATGTTTGAAGCTGATAAGCTCCCCTGAACCAGATTGCAGTCAGTATCCATGATATTTCACTGCACTATAGGTCTGAGTGTTAGCCAGCTGTTGATCCAGAGATATTTAGGGCAGTAGCATCTTGCTGTATGGAAGGAATTTCTACACACCATGTAGACACTCCTCTTCAAATTCTTAGACATGATACCCTTGCTCAGCCACACTATGAACATAATTTCAGTAACTCTTTTCATGCCTCTTGAGTCCTTGCACTTTGAATGGGTTTTCACAATGGTGGCATTGCACCATCATTGGCTGAAAGCATTGGTTTGACCTGTGAGAAACTTGTGGTATTATTGTAAGGAAAAGAGAAGACAAAGTGGGCAGAACTCAGAGGGCAACAATACCTGGAACATGCTGTAAAGTTGCTAGGAAGCCTGAAATGGGCTTACTCAATCCAAAAGGGACTCAAGGAACTAGAAGAAGGTAATAACCATGCACTGTAAAGCTGGAAAACATGAGTCCAGACCTCCCCATCTGATAGGGCTGAGAATCTGACTTTCCAGGTTCAGGTTAGAGCACTTGACTTGACTTGACTGGCTTGGGTTGTGACATAATCAACAGTTTCAATACTTAAAAAAAGAGATTTGTGATCAAGAGAAGATAGAATTCGATATGGACTGAAGTCTGAGATACAAAGTTTATAGTCTGGGAAAATCTGAGACTTTGTACATATTGGGTCAGTGAAGTAAGTAAGATACAGTGACAATGTGGCATGAAAATGGTGATGGTATATGATACAAATGAGAGAGAACTACTAAGTGTGATGGACCTGGGTGAACCTGTGATCACTTGAGATAGAAATCAATACAAAAGAAAGAAACCTGAACTTACCAACTTGAATTCAGGGCACTCAGATTGGACAGACAGGATGGGTTGGATGAATGATGCTCAGGTTGGCTTTGACTTGCTTGGGAACAGGACCTGTGCTATAAGGGTAACAAAAGAATAGGAATAGGGGCTTTTGCACAGTAGGTAACACCAATCTCCTACAACACACACATGCATGAGGTGAAGATGAGAGTGGCATTTACATACATATACTGATAATGTACTTTTAGCAATTGTATCTTATCACAATGCATCACAATGTCATTTCAAGCACTGTAATAATAATTGGGGAGACCATTCATGTGACATGATGATATCACTCCATTCAAATTGTGCCTTAGGTTTTTCTGACAACACTTGCACAAGCCTCTTTGACATCTGTTACATCCCTTTGACATCACTATTCTCATTGATACATATGCTGTCTTACCATTTTCTCATTTCACCTTGACAGATGGCTACAGAATCCAACTTATTCTGGTTGGAGTAAGTTGAAGATCACTGAAAGAGGTGTGATCATGCCTCCATCCATAGGTATTTAGTTTCCTCTTCATTTTGCACACTCCATCAGTTGTTTTTGCCACTCCTGGGCAGCAGCTGAGGCAAGCCCCTTTGTTATTACATTACACTATGTAGCTGATTCACATAGTGGGCACTTGTGCCCTTTACTTAGTTTTGATAGTATGTAGTATGTATATGCT
>JBBPTO010001077.1:0-18817 GCA_038094155.1 Pulveroboletus cf. aberrans | reverse complement strand
CTGTCGACTAGAACGGACCCGACGCTTCCAGTTTCGATCGACACTACGAGCTCCGCTCGTGTAGCCCAGACCCTAGGGTCTCAGGACCGGAATAATAATTTACGACGTTCCGGTGCCGGTGGAAGTTCTACATCGTCATCAGGATTTTCCCAACAGCCTAGACCCAAATCGGCCGGAAGGGTCTTCCATGACGTAGCTCTTTCCCTTTCATACTTTTTCTTGCATCTTGACCCGCACAAACCACAGAGAGTTGTACCCCAGTTATCCATCCATGGCGTAAAACCACGTTCACAGCTCTGAAAAGTACGAATGATGGAAAGCAATGACAAGTTGCAGTTCTGGCAGGAAGAATCGGCAAGGGAGTAATACAGCCGTCTCTCAACTTCTGCAAGGGACTGCTGTGCTACATCAGCAAAACAACCCTCCTCTGTAGAGTCTGTAGAGTCTGTAATTTGAGTGACCTCTCTGTACAGATCACTGTACAGACTCTACAGAGGAGGGTCATTTTGCTGATGTAGAAGACAGTAGCGTTGGTTGGAGGGGGAGAGAGTACACCGGATGCCTTCAAAGTCGTAACCATCGGCGATGGACAACGCTGGGCAAGCAATGCAGCAATAGAGGGCGGCGACGATGACTGGTGTCAAGAGTCCAGCTTCGCTTGCGATGTTCATGACCCTGAAATTGAATTGGTCGTTTCCGCTGACGTGAGGGAACAAGACCGTGTTCCCCTTGGACGACAGTGTGGACGCGACCATCATGGGGTGGGTGTTGAACGACAACCTTTCTTTTGCCTCTTCCAGCAACTGGTGAATAACATACTTTTTCCCCAGGCGTACAAACACCGTCAGAACGGAGAGAGGCATTGGTTTTCCATGGGGGAAAACATAGCTATCGCGAGGTTGGTTAGTGTCAGCTGGCGGAAACATCGCATAGATCGTACCTCCTATCATACAGAGCTTTAAGCACTGCTTGGACGTGGTCAACGGGATCCTGGAGATGCACGACAGGACATCCGTCGATCATCTTGTTCTTGACACTGTCGGAATGGGGTACAGCAAACACGTCTTTGAAAATCTCGGAATAAGAACACAAGATGCTGCGGTGAATGCGAAAGTGTTTTCCTTCCGCGGCGAGAATGATGTTGCCATCCTCTAGCCACGGTTCGAGACGAGCAACGTCTTGCATGGTGGTGGCGGATGGCAGCTGGGATCCATCGATAGCTTCGTAGGCTTTTATCCTCAAACCGATAAAGGCAGACGATAACACGGGCTATCATTGGATTCATGACTCGGAATCCTTTCTGGATGTTACATAAATGGTGCGTGCACACGCGGCTCTGACGAGATTAGGAAGAGGATGCTACATTGGACGTCGTGAGTACTCATTTGTATGCACTGGCAGTGTCTTATTACAAGTAAGCATTGGATCCCCCGAGGATAATCTATGTCGTCACTGGCACGATGGTGGTCGAGCACCGTGTGCGAACATGTTAAGTTTGAGAACCCGGAGCCCTTTTCAGCTATGGTTGGTAGGTCCCTTCTGAACCTCGTCGAAGTTTGCGCCTAGCCTACTCTTTCTTCATGTCCAGCGTGCACAGCTTTAAAAACTAGCCATGCCAAAACAACCTACTAAACACTTTTCATTGTCGTATCCCCCCAATCACAGTGGCCGCACGATCCTGCTGATTCAAGGTACATCTGAAATCCATGACGAGTGCGGAACAGATGATGGACCCACAGATATCCTACACATTACGTCGTTCGTTTGGAATTGATGGTACTTCAAGTTAGTGGATCCTTGTCGAGATCTTCCCAACTGCCGAGACCTAATTCGACTGGGAAATTATTCCACAACCTTGCCCTCGTATCTTCGTATCTTTTCCTCAGCTCCACCTTGCAGTGGAGACAGAGAGCGTTATCCCAGGTATCAACCCATTGTGCAAAATGGTAATCATTGGCTTGAAAATCACGGAGGGCCTGAAGCGATCCCATGTTGCATGTTGCATTATACCGGGTAGAACAGGTAGACCCAGGATATGCAAGAGATAGAGATAGTTGTTTCCTGACTTGCGCAAGATAACATTGACCAAGGTGACAGTAGCGTTGGTTGGAGGCCGAGAGCGTACACCTAACCCCTTCAGAGCAATAACCATCGACAATGGAGAATGCAGGGCAAGTAACACAGCAGTATAAAACCGCGATAGGAAGCCGTGAGAGCAGCCCGACTTCAGATGCGATGTTCATGACCCTGAAATTGAATGGGTCATTTCCACTAAGCTGGGGGAACGAAGTTGTGATGCTCGAGCCACCAATTGTAGATGGGATTAACAACGGGAGACTCAGAGCGGGTGAAAGTTTTCTTTTCGCTTCCTCGAATAACTGCTGTATAGCATATTTTTTTCCTAGGCGGAGGAACGCAACCAAGACGGAAATAGGCACAGGCATGTCATGGAAAAAAATGTAGCTTGCATGAACCAGGTCATTACAAATTCAGTGGAAAAACTGCATTGAACTGTACCTCCTATCATAGAGAGCTTCAAGCATTATTTGCACATCAGAGAGTGCGTCGTGGAGGTGTATAACCGGACACCCATCGATGGTTTCTTTCTCTACGTCATCAGAATGCGGCACGGCAAACATGTCTTTGAAAACCTCGGAATAAGAACGTAGAGTGCTGCGGTGGACACGGAAGTATTTCCCTTCCGCGGTGAGAATGACATTGCCGTCATCTATCCATGGATCAAGGCGATCCACGTCTTGCATGACGGTAGCTGGATTGTTGGACTCGGAGCTTCCAGTTCCGGCCAAAGCCGAACCATTCAGTGGACCATGCACCCATCATCTCGTTGCATTCACTGCCATCACCATCTAGAGATCTTGACTCTGTCGCATTAGCACTGATGTATTATTGCCACAGCTAGGCTGCATAATCGGCACCACCTCAACGACTTACCGTGGGCCAGGTCCCATACGGTCACCTGTAAACATTTGTCTTTCTAAATGAGCATCATCATCATTTTACAGACGATCACGCTAATGGGTACACAAGAACCCCTCCACAAGCATGTGCAGACAGTACATCATACTATTTACGTGAAGAGGTACGCATTCACAGGCTTAGCTTAAGGATCAAACACAATACTGGATTGAGGTAAAGTACACTGAATGCCAGGTATGCTAATCTCCGTGCAGGCTAAGTTACTACAGTGATAGAAACAACTCATGCTACCCAAATTGCAGTGCCCCAGAGTTTTATGTTCGGTCACATCTGTATAAGGTGGATCCGAAAGTTCCAGTGTCCGTGATCGATGAGAACGAGCAGGCTTGAATGGGACTGGGTGCATGTAACCCTGTCGAGCTTCAAGTAGATGTCGAGGATGACCATCAGTGGACAGGCAACGACTCGGATGTGCTAGCAAATCGCCAGCGGGCAGGTCACCAATCCATCGCAGTGTGCTTTGTCAATGTCCTTTCTGTGAGAGTGGTCCCGCGTTGTGGTACGTGCGTCATAAATCACTTCTCTTCGAAGAGGTCTACTTTTTCGCCCAGGCACTTAATGATCTGGTGGTGACCGTAACGCGCAGCTCTTGACAGTATGGAATGAAGTAACTTTTTCACGTCGATTTATCATTCCAATTGTCAGCAAACTGTTGGTGCATTCTGCGGAGCCACCGCGCATGAACTTCTCTTGTCACTGTCTGGACCTCCTGTGTCGTATTGTAGGCAATCTGCGGGCAGCTATAGCACTAATCCCATGGTTGGTTTATTTTTATCTCCATCGCAGCTCAGCGACACGCCCTCCTTTAGCTGATGTGTGTTTGTTGTGGTCCCGTTGTCTGCGTTGACCTCGCCTCGATTTCTACTGACAACTTGAATGTGACCTGCAAGTGAGCCGTGGTTTGATCATACACCATGTAAACTAGGCTGAATTGGGCTGAGATGCGAGTGATATTCGATATTGCAGAACATTGATGATGTGGGGTAGCAAGCACCGCTAACACGTTCATAGTCACATTCATTCCATGCCATGTCAATCATGGTCCTGGACACTCCCAGCTCAATGTGCATTTGAGAACCCACGACAACAGTGACATACTCCTAGAACCCAAAGCAAGCTAAAAGTATTGTAGAGTTTAGGCAGTCCAATGCCACCTCAGGGGATTTCTGCATCCTTATCAATGTCTTCCCAATTGCCCAGACCCAAATCGACAGGTAGTCTCTCCCATAACCTGATCCTTTCGTCTTCATGTTTCATCTTGAGGACTGTGACACAAGATTCACAAAGACCCTTGTTCCACTTTTCCTGCCACGGTGCAAAAGGACGTTTCAAATCATGGATAGAGCGGAGGATGGAAAGCAATTTGCTCTGGCAGCGGTATTCACAGGAGGGTGAAGGTCGGGATAGAGCTCGTAGTAGTTGGCTCTCGACCTCTGCAAGGTAATGTTGTCCCAGGTGGCAATAACGTTGGCCAGTTGGTGAAAGTGTGCACCTAACGCCTTCAAAGTCATAGCCGTCCACAATGGATAACGCAAGCCACACAGCAAGTGAATGCTGCGATGATGACAGGTGAGAGAAGTCCGACCTCACTTGCAACGTTCATGATCCGGAAGTTGAATGGGTCGTTTCCGCTGATGTTAGGGAACAATGGTGCATTACGGTCAGCCGAGATTGAAGACGCGCATGCCAGTGGGGTGATATCGAACGCCAGCCTCTTTCTTGCTTCCTTGAACAATTGCTGGATGCCGTATTTCTTCCCCAGGCGAAGGAATGCCGTCAGGACATCGATAGGCATGGGAGTATCGTGAAAGAAGATGTAGCTTTTATGAGTCGAATTAGTACCTCAGTTGCGACAGACGCATCAGTTTCGCACCTTCTATCATAAAAAGCTTTGAGCATTATCTGAACTTCGGCAACCGGATCCTGGAGATGCACGACGGGACATCCCTCGACTTTTTCTTCCTCGACCTTGTCAGAGTATGGGATGGAGAACATGCCATCGAAGATCTCGGAATAGGAACGCAAGACGCTACGGTGAACACGAAAACCTTTCCCTTGCACGGCGAGTACGATATTGCCGTCATCGAGCCACGGTTCGAGGCGTTCAAGTTCCCTCTGCACGTCTGGCACTAGGATGGTAGTCAAGAGACTGAGTTGTCGTGGTTCAGTTGCGCATACATACTGGTCCGTGGTCTCATTTCTATGGAGTGCAGGACAACCGTGCTCTTTTTACGGCGTCACAGGTGCTACATCATGGACCTCCGACACCGCAATTATCAAAGACAAGGGTATTCTTCGTGAGTAGTAAGTAGTACTGTTGAGAATTAATCATCTTCTGCTACCGCATCCAGCCATTCAATGGGGAACAACATTTCCAGAGTGATTGGAAGTTGGTCTCCTGGCTAAGCTGAGGCACGAAGGCGAGTCAGGATTTAGTCTACATGTGAGACATTCAAACTTGAATATGCCGATGTCAGGATAGTATCCTCTCCTCTCATTTCTGAAACTAGGTTGTGGCCCCAAGGAATGAACAGTACATTTTACAGTGATGTTATCGATAATGACATTTTCAGACATCACGGACCAGGGGGTCTCTACTGGCTCCAAATCGCAGACGCGACCCGAACGACGTCCCTCATCTCTGCCACGTCGTGCACCCTTACCACGCTCGCTCCCTGTTGGGTGGCACATGCCACGGCCGCAGCTGTCGCCCACCCCCTCTCCTGGCCCGTCGTCTTCCGCCCTTCATACGTCCCGTCCCTATCCCGCTCCTCCAACACGGCCCCCAGCACGCTCTTCCTGGACGCCCCGAACAACACCGGATACCCCGCCAACAGATTTCCTGGTACATCCTCCGCCGTCACCCGGCCCAAGTCACGCATCAACGCCAACTGTCCCTCCACCGGCTTGCTAAACCCGATGCCCGGATCGACAAAGACGAGCCACCGGCGCACCCCGCCCGGTCCGCGCACGATCCCGTCCACTTTCTGTCCAAGTTCCGCCTGAATGGCAGGGACGAGCCCTCCCGGATACGCGTCATAGTCCTTGTTCTTCCCCGCCTCCCCGCGCGAATGCATCAACACGACCGGCACACCAAACTTCCGCGCCACGCGCCGCATCTTGGCCAGGTGTTCCGCGGAGTCGTCGTCGGGAGGATACGTCGGCCCCGTGAACGCATACACGTCGTTGATGCAGTTGGCCCCCGCGCGGACGGCGTCTTCCGCGACTTCCCAGCGAAACGTATCTACGGAGAGGAGGGCGTTTCGGACGTTCTCGCTGGGGTGTGCTCGGATGGCTTTGATGATGGGGACGACGCGCCACGCCTCTTCTTCGGACCGGATAGACGCGGAACCTGGTCGCGTGGAGTAGCCACCGATGTCGATAATGTCCGCGCCAGATGCGATGGCGGTGGTAGCGTACTCGAGAGCGGCAGGGACTGTGTTGTGCTTGGCACCGTCAGAGAAAGAGTCGGGGGTGGCGTTGAGAATTGCCATGATGTGTGTCTTGCGAGGGCGGCCATGTGGACTGGGGTACGTTGGAGATACAACCCAGTGTTTGGCCGTCGGGGGTACCTGGACACCGTGAACACTGACGAGCTCAGTGTCGTCTGTGGGGTATTTCGGGAACGGCATCACTCTGAACATCGGACCGTCGACCTCGCTCCGGGAGGCGACCACCTCATTCAGGAGCGTGCGTATCGTCTTGTGACGCGAAGGGTGTACAAAGTGTGGGATTATGCTGTCACAAGTAAGTCGGTTCTGAGTTGCGCCGTGAATATCATGATGGGACGTACTCGTTCAAAGGCCGAAGCACGAACTCGCGTTCACACAATCGTGGATGTGGAATGACCAACTCACCAATGAGATTGTCCAGTGTCGCCCGACTGTCCACAGGGCGCGTATCCATGACGAGGTCATCGTATGTGAGAATGTCGACGTCGACTGCGCGGGGCCCGTGACGCTTCCCCGGCACCCTGCCAACTGCCGTTTCGATGGCTTTGACCAAACGAAGCAATTCTGTGGGAGACAGATTTGTCTCAACCTGGCAGAACGGATGAGCAAGAAAGTGCCATGACGCGGAAGTGAGACGAACCATGCAAGCGCAGTTGATGAACCGGGGTTGGTCGGTGACGTACATCGGGGCAGTTTCGTACATGAAGCTGGTGTCAACAACCGACACCTCGGTGTGTTCACCCAGGTCGCCGAGAACCGACATTGGGACTTCGAGGAGACGCAGCGTAGTTTCGATGTGGGCAAATCTGTCGCCGAGGTTCGAGCCGAGAGCCAGTGCGACTGAGTGTAAGGACGAGGATGGAGGCGAGTTATTCCGGGCCTGTCCCATCTCGAAGAGTTTGGAAGGCGATAACTCGGGAAGTAAAGAAATGTTGGTAAAGTCGGCGCGTCGACGGGTGACTTGGACTTACGAGACGGAGACATCCGAGTCCGTTTGTATCGTAGTCATATGAACAAAATACGGCATTTCACGCAGTCCCAAGTCTAGGTTTCAATGGATCATCGGGGCGCGCATTACATGGAAACAGAAACACGTCCAGTCAATGTTATTCATCATGACCTCTAACTTACTCCCCAAAGCCAACATCAACATCGACGTCGGGCTTCAGCGTGACATTTCGGAGCCACCGTGACCGAAACCATCAGCGAAACCTTGGCGCTCTGCCTGTGACGGAACTGGGAACTTCACATTAAAAACAGGTAAGGCGTCACGTTGATGAATGATGGTCACTCTGAGAGGGGAGGTTCCAATTCTAGCTATTGCTGACTTGTGTCAACAACGCAGCGTTCAACTCGTGGGTTGAGGTTACCTGGATCGTGCTGAACAACTCTTGACAGATGAAATTATAATTCATTCCGTACCTATTAACTGGGCACCTTGTGACCGCGTACGCGTCCCCGCCCACCACACTCTTGCAGTCCCGTTTGCACTAGTACCCGATCGGGGCCATCGACGATGAAAAAAAAGGTGTTCTTATTCTTCCTTCGCTATGTCATGTGTTGACCGTTCGAAATTAGTCAATCGAAATTCACCAATCTGTCATCAGTGGACGAGGCGGCGATGAGGTCAAATCAGCCACGCGCGAAGTAGCCTCTCACACTCAAACAGGATATTGAACAAAAATCAATATAGGCGGCAATGAAGATGGCAGGAACAAGCCTTGATTAACAAAAGGAAACTCTTTGCGGTCGGCAAACCATCGTTGAACACGAGGTCAAATGCCATGTATTGTAGGTGACAAGGCGCTTTATAGCACTGTTTGTAGGTAGTTGGCAAAATCACCGGTACGCAGGTCTAATCAACTTTGTACGCGCTCAAATACACTACCGGTGTGAAAGAATGTCGTCGCTCGTAACTGGGGACCACGAATGGGTGTGGAGTTGCTCAAGCTGGCAGGGAAAGAAATCCCACCGGAGGAAAGCTCCCGTTGGGTAAGCTTGTCTTTCGAGTTTCAAGTGCTCACCGTGGCGTAGTTTATTTTCGGGTGAGACTTTGATGATCCTGCTTTTGCGATTAAACATTCTGTACGGCCATTCGCTAAGTCACTCGAGGACGTGGGCGACGCAGCTGTGCAGTCTGACAATCCGGAGAAAGCAATCGAACTCTTCTAGGGCATTGGCCCTCCGTCCGTCTAGTTCCGCAAGTCTTTCTATTAAACCAAGGCTCGAACTTTGATGCTTTATACGACATGAATGAAACGTAGATTCTCACTCCTTGATGCTTGATGATTCTGAACATCACCGATGCAGGCGATCGAGGCGGATCAGAGTCCGTGGGGATCACCCATCCATTCCCTCATCCGCAACTCCGGTGATCACGATGGCGTTTGAGTATTAAAATAACTGACCACTAAGGAACACGAGTTTCTAGACCGTTGCCTTACACAACGACACTGGGACAGGCGGTGTCGTATCAGGCCGCTTCCAGGTTGTGCACATCAGGCCGCACCGGCGTTACATCTCGTTTGTAGCCATCCTGCATCTCGATTGTATGATACGTACCCTTCTCTGGGTCCTGTAAATTTCAACGCATTGAAGCAATTCGATTCCTTCTCATCAAATAAACCACGCGTGCTCGCATATATCTTGAGATTGGCAATTAGCATGAATGTGCACATCATGCCAAAGTCGATGTCACGGAGCAGCAACCCACGCAAACACCTCCTCCCGCCCCTGTGCGATTTCGCCTTTAGGACCGAGACTCGAGTAAGCGACACGCAGCCGTTCCGTCGCCAGTTCGTCCAACGTTTCGATGTTTTCTGGGGGCGCCGTGTTAGACGCCGAGTTAGTCGCTAATTTTGGGTCTCGTCTGATGCGCCTCGTACACTGAGAGAAGATGCATGATTCAATCACCCTTTCAGGGGGTAAAAGTGGACACGCACCAGCTTGACGCCGTACCACGCTCTTACGGTGATCCCATGCGGCGTCGACTCGGCGAGGGCGTCGCATTCGTCGTCACCATCGGTCATGTCGACGACCGTTAGGAACATCTTGATCGCGAGGGCGAGATCGCCGACGGTGTAAGCCGTCTCGGCCGCTTGGAGGACATAGAACGGGTTTTGAGGTGCAAGGAGGAGGACGTGCATGAGCGATTGCAGCGTATGGTCATATCTGTCGCCGGAGGGCAGGTCAGTAGTCGGTCGCAATCCAACGAGAGGGAGATGAAGCGAGCGACGCGCACTGATTACACATAGCATAGATGTCGGCGAGTTCGAGCCACCCTTCGACGTCGGTGTAGAACGTATCCAGATACTGCGCCAGCTCGTGCACCGCTTTGTCGATCTTACCCGTCCGTCGGAAGATCGAGATACGGCGCTTCCATGCAGCCTGGAAAGAAAAGGAAACACATGAGGGTGAGAATGAGCGCACGCGACGTACGCCACGCACGGCGTGGGTGGGATCGGCCTCCAGGAGCTCCGCGTAGTACTTGAGTGCGACCTCTGGAGATTCGGATGCTTCCATGCGGATACCGGTGAGGCAGTCTACCCGCGGAGAATCAGGGAATTTGGCATTGAGCGATCGGAGACATCGCTGGAGTCGGTCGAAAAGCGTCAATGCGTGCATGGGAGCGGGACCGGTGGAAAAACGTACGTACGTCGGCGACGTCCAACCGCCCGATGTCTATTGCAGCGAGCGCGAGCTGTTCGAGGAACGCCCAACCTGGATATATGAGCGCCACGTGTGCGTTGAAGGAACGCTGCGAACACACCCTCGTCGCCCATCTTGTGGAGGGCATTTTTCTCGAGTATGAAGGTGCCCTTGTCAAAGACGTCCTGCGACGCGCGGACGTTCTGAGCGCGGTAGGTCGCGAGTTGGTCGATTGCGGACTGGACACTCATCATCGTGTCTTGCACGAAACAGGCAACTGCCGTTTTTCGTCCCGTGCAGCTCGGACGGGTTTTGACCAGCGTCTTTTACAGCGCACTAACGCGTGCTGTAGATATCGACAACCTCGTCCTCGCGCTTTCCCTCGCCGCCAACGATTCCTTAAAAGTTGTGCATTTACGGATCGCTCGCCAGCACAATGAATCATGGCGTGCGACCTTTGATGGAAGCTTACTACTTTGCACTGTCACTATTGTCATATTTTGGTCGTTTTGGTCCATCTAGGACAAGGAGGGAGGCTAGGTGAGGGAACACGAGAGCATGGTCAGGAAGGTGCGGTACCGACGTTCAGTGTCCGGCTTTGACTCTGTGTCATGTAGTTGAAATGGGCATGGGAGTATCACGGTCTGCAGTTCCGTGCGGTCCATGCACGGCCAAAACGGTATTAGCCAGCCTTCCTGTTTTAGGTTTCACCACAGCGTCGTCCTTTCTTCCCTCCTGACGCTTCGTTCGTTTATTCTAGGTACCGTTTCCGCTTTTTGAGCATCATGTAGTTTTAGTCCTTTCGTATGTGCTGCGAGCCTCGATGAACCTGACAGGAGGGGACTTGTCTCAGAAATGAGTTTTGGTTGCATGCTGCCTTTTCCGCCTGCTGGTGAGGCACAGATGAAAAAATTTGGATTAAGAATAGCATATGTTACCATCGATACGAAGGAAAGAGAATACGAATCAATGTAGTGTGTCATGAAAGGTCGCCTATCCGCGTTTACTGTATGTTGACCGTGCGGATGCTGTTCGTCAAACCAGGCAACGATCCATCCACGACTACTGAATGCTGACCGTGCAGATGCTGACCAGCAATTGAGCTAACGACGTCTCCTCGCGAATACGAGTCATGATCAAGTTGTCAGTTGCAACTCGCTTATAGAGCGTGCGTTCCACTGGGGCAAACAGCAGAGTTCCAAATGACTGGCTGAGTCGGACAATAAGACGCAGTGCACTTGTGACTCAATTGAACTGAGGCGAGCCTCGCGAAAAATCCCGATCCAGAAGTGGATCAATCCAGGGATAAATGAGAACTAAGTCATGCATTTCTGATAAGTTGTCTTTGGTCTTGATCATGACGTCACCGAGAATAGGCGTCGTCATAAAGAGAATCGAAACCTGATTCCGAAAGGGGAACCAGGTCAATGAGGGGGAAAACCAATCCAGGGAGCTGCAGTTGACCAACAACAAGCGAAGGTGTTTGGAGATCGACAAGTCTTTCATACAACGCAAAGGTCAGCGA
Organism: Pulveroboletus cf. aberrans; assembly: GCA_038094155.1. Taxonomy (NCBI): domain Eukaryota; kingdom Fungi; phylum Basidiomycota; class Agaricomycetes; order Boletales; family Boletaceae; genus Pulveroboletus; species Pulveroboletus cf. aberrans. Next base: position 7,195 of record JBBPTO010001077.1, on the reverse strand, counting down.
AAGGTCAGGTAGGGATGATTGCAATGCCATGACCCTGTTATCCATCTCGACCTTCTCAATTACTTTTGGAACATGCGGTACGATTTGGTCGTAGACAGAGGGTTCAGCAGGGAGGTAGTTGTTATAACCATGTAAGATCCCGGTCCACGCGAGGAGTGTGACATCTCCTGAACGTGTCAGAATGTGCTCCAGAAGGCGACAAAGTGCTTGGTTTCACTCTCCGTAAATGACCGGGATTGCGATGTCATTGATGCCGAATAGGGAGTATGTGATATCCTCCGTACGCGTTGTTTGGCGCATCGAAGCAACATATAGCTTCTCATGTACTCTGTCGAGGCCTAGTTTCAGTATAGCCATGTCCCGTGCGGAAAAACCTGTTGCCTGTTGCATCTCTGAGATAATAATGGGAGAATCCTTGTGGTTCCACAAGTCCAACCCGAGATACGGTTTCCAGTCCTTAGTGTAGAATTGGACTGCATGAGCAGCAACATACTCTTGGTACGTCCATCCGCGTGTGTTCCATCTGCTCCTACGAAGACCATCAAGGAGCTGAGATCCAGACAAAACGTCACAGAGATAGATGAGCCTGAGGGAAGAGCCACGATACCATGTGAACATGGCGACCAATGACTTCTGGTGAACCATGTGGTTCAGCTTGTCAACGCAGACGGTATCACTTCATGTCCATCGGAGCCGAATGCAAGCACGAGCGAACAGAACTCTCGCAGTTTGGTGTTAGTGGGAGATTGCTGTAGTTCGTATGCGAAGATGTGCTCGACCAACAGAAGTTCGATGTGTGGGAGTGTGTCACGTGCCGATAATACTACCGCATTGAGAATGCGTGCTTAATCGAGTTGCGTTGTTATCGACGATACGAGCTCAATCAGGAGCTGCTCAAATACTGCCATTTGTTGGTCCTTGTCAAGAAGACGACCGCTGGCCGTGTCAGTGAGTACCTGCGGCATAGGACGGACAATTTGTTTGACGATCCGTTGTATTGGCATCGGTTTACTGACGACTAAGGTCTAGTAATGGATCGCAGGCCGATAGTGCATTACCATACCCGTTCACCTTCAGTGCGTCGTCTCCGTTCTTCTCCGACGTCGACGAACACTGTTTTTGGAATTCTGATGGTCCATGTTTGCTTCACTCATTCGAAGCGCGCGACAAAAACTCACCAGTTTGCCAATTCACGAGTAGCTCGTTTTTTTCAACCTCCTCTGTCATGAGCGCCAAGAATCGGAGAAGAGATTGGGCAGCGTCCGACGTGCAACCTTCGGCATACAGAGTTTCACAGTGGTGTTTCTGTTCATGCGTACGAAGCAACTGTGCGAGAGTATCTCTTTCGTGTTCGGCTTTCCGTTTCGATTCCGCAAGCTGGATGTGGTTGTCTCTCTCCTGGCCGATTTTGCGTGTTGTTTCATCCAGCTGTGCGTGAAGTCGTCTGATGGTTTCTTCAAGATCTACCATTTTGGAATTTAATGCGCATATACGTCAGTAGAGCGCAAATTGAAGTATAAAATTACATGCTGGAGGTCTCTTCACGCGTCCAAAGATCGTCACGGAGCGAGTGGATAGTTGCATTGAGTCTTTTCCTTTTCCTCCTTGGCTTCTCGCTTGGATGCTGCAACTTCGTCATCAAGCTTTCGCACCATTATCTCGAGACGTGCGACCGCATCGTCTAGCGGAGAAACGTCAGTGGCGTGCACAGGATCCAGCAGTACATAAATGAGCACACCTGAAGTCTCTTCGACACTTGGATACCGGACTGGCTACCAATGAGGAAAAAATGGTGTGATTAGACGGCGACTTGATGTGAGTTTCTGGCACAGGTACACTTACGTTGGACATGTACCAGGATGGGAGGATGTCAGTCAGTGGCTCCGGCGAGCACGAGTTCGTGGATTGGTGAGATGGCCATGCACCGGATCCCAGTTGTATGCGTGACTACACATCCGATTTGCTTTTGAGTCTTGATATCCCAGAAAGCGACCGGGTTATTGGCAGATGCAGCTATGAATGTCCCGTCGGCTGACAGGGCGATGCGAGTGGGATCCTGGTCGCTGTGAGCAGACCATTTCGAAACCCGCTCCAGACGAGGGACTGATTGAAGGACCAGCTCGGTTTGATTGGAACGTCGACAAGCAGATCGCCGTTCCGCGCGTCGACGGACCTTTTTCCACTGAATGGCAGTGGCGATGCGAGACCCGTCTTAGCTGCGAGCACGCCGTTGTCGTGTCCGAGCAGCCGTCGGAAAGCGGCCAGACACTCGCTGTGCGAAACAAGCCAGTCACGATTCTCGTCCCCATTGGGGGACACGTCCACCGCATTCATCCAATCCCTATGAGCTTTGAACTCGGTCACTTCTTCGTGGCTCCGTGCGTTCCACCCTCACAAAGCCATCTTCTGACCCGCTCACCACCAGCATGCCATCTGCTGACACCGCGGTGTCCTTGACGGGGCTTCTCGCGTTCATTGGCCTACCTACCTCCTTCCCATCATCTACTCGCCACTGTCCAATCTTTCCGATCGAATCACCACTCACGTGATGCTGCCCATCTCCGAGGAACGCGAGTGTCGATGCACTCTCTTGAACGTTGATGTTGGTCGGTTTTGCGTCCTTTCGTGGAGCGTCAGGGGAGGAACGGCCTCCACTTGATCCATTGTGGCCTTGTATTCGTCAGTCCCGCCTTTCAACCACACTGCACACCAACCTACTATCTTCGGATCACAGATCTACCATCCTAGATATCCGTGACGAGGCGTAAACACGAAGGAGAGAATAACTCGTGTTCGTCTACTCGCAGTGAGCCCTTGATGCCTATTCTACAGGTATCATACACCAGTTCACACACTTATAGCATCCTGGGCGCTTGCCCATCGCCCCGATTTCATTTGTCGTCGAACAATCACTTGAAGTCGCATCATTTACATATGGATTGACACTAGATAGATGACAATGCTCCTTTGTTCACCAAGCGTGCACCTTTTGCAATTTTCTCATTCCGATCCTAATTCCAGTCGTCAGATCTATACGCCTCAGAACACTCCTTCTCCTGCCGTGTGCCAAACAATATAACATGTCCGAAATTCGGATAATCACCCCTCCCTCAGCGATGCAATACTTGAAACAATCCTCTAAGATGATTTCCTTCGTGAAACAGGAGACGCCGTCCAATTCCTTAGCGCGCTCAGAGGCATATGTCAAACCTCTCTACATCCTCCCACACTCTGATACTATCCCCTCATCCCTCATAATACCAGTCACATGCCTCTCCGTTAACCTCTGCTCCATTCTATCTCTGGGCTCGCCCGATTCCGCATTTTAGAACCATCTCATGTTCGTTAACCCAATACACATCAACATCATGGATAATTGAGTACCATGATATTGTAGGGGATCAAACACATTCCCCTTCTCACGTACCCCACTTCCAATCCTGTTTGCGCGGCTTCATCAACGCAACGCTCAGACGATCCTCTGGCAGAGCCTGTCCTTGGTTGCTCATGCTGGTCGCGGACGGGGCGGTCGTAGCCGGATCGAGGAGTCCCTCGAGAGACAAGATGTGCGAGACGTACGGATCGTCGTGCCCAAGTACATGCTCAGACGAGTGGGAAGGGATGTGAACGGAGGGCATGTGACAACACGCGGGGTACCATCTAATGGCGCGTGCGCAGTAGAGGTCAATGCGACTCGAGTCCTCCTCAGCGTAAGACACTCTCGGTTTCTTTTTTCGGCTTCTCTGTTTGAGTTCTCGTTTGGGTCTGTTAATGGCCTTCATCTTTTTAGTCTTTTCGTCTATTCTAGCACTCAAAGCATTACGTTGGGGGCTACGGGACGGGCCACGTGTGCTACGAGCCCTGGTGAACCTGACACTAGCTAGTGGTGCAACGCGGGTCGGATGTCGAAAGTACGACCACGGAAAAAGCACTTGGAACGAGATGCGAAATGACTACCGGATCCCGACGGTACTGATACTGCCTATCAACTCCCTCAACGAAGCGTCCTCACGAATGCAAACCTTGATCAGACAATCCGTCGCGACCCGCTTGTACTCGACGTCCGACACCCGCTCGAGCAAGAACGCACCGAACGGCTGTCGGAGACGGGCCACCATCCGAAGTGCTTCCGTCGTCGCATCGTGTACGCCGGTGCAACACGCAAACTCTTGGTCGAGGAGGGGCCGGATCCATGGGTGAATGAAGCAGAAGTCAGCTGTCCTGGTCAGGTCATAGATCGTCTTGATCTCGACGTCCCCAAACAATGAGGTCGTCGCATGATATATGCAGACGTTAGTGATGGGTTCTGGGCCAGATGCATGGACGAGGCTGTTGACAGATGAAACGACACCAGCAAGTTGAAGTCGACTGGGAGTAAGGAATGGGGACGGAAGAGCACTGAGTTGTTCATGTAATGTCAAGGCAAGGGAGAGGTCAAGCGAGGAGGAACGGAGTGCGCTAACGATGCTGTCCATCTCGTTCGTCTCGATCGGTTGGGCAATGTGAGCTGGAACGAGTTCACTATACACTGTGAAGTCGACAGGCAGACAGCTATTATAACTCCCTGCGTGCCCAGTCCAAGCGAGAATTGTGACGTCACCAGAACCCGTGAGGATGTATTCGAGCAGTCTCCCAACAGCACGATCACCCTCTCCATATATGACCGGGATCGAAGCATTGAAGATCCCGAGGAGCGAATAGGCGATATCTTCTTTGTACATCGTCTGCCGCCTAGAAGCCAAGTAGAGTTTCTCGCGCGCCCTGTCTAAGCCTGGACGAAGGTTCTCCAGCTCCCGTGTGGTAATCCCCGTCGCATGCTCCATCTCTGAAAGGATGAGGGGTGATTTCTTGTGATTGTAGATCTCCAAGCCACGGTAGGGTTTCCAGTCCTCGGTATAGAATTGAACGACTTTGGAAGCAACGTATTCCTGGTATGTCCATCCACGAGTGTTCCAGATGCTCCGCCAGAGGTACCCAGGTCCCTGTAAGTCTGAAAGGACGCCAAGAAGGTGGACAATTGTCAGCGACGAGCCACGATACCACCTGAACATGGCAATGATGGATTTCTGCAGTTCAACACTGTTGGCCCTGTCCACGCAACACGTATCACTCCAGGCCCACCGGAAGCGCTGAGAGCGCACGAGCTGACAGAACATGAACAGCTTGTTGTTCGTGCGAGACGCGGGTAACTCGTAAATAGAGTGGTTTTCAACCATTTGTAATGTTGGCTCGTTTGGTTCCCACTTGTGCGAGAACATCACGTATCGATAGTATTCTTGCACTTCTCCCTGAATACGTGCATTGTCGATCTGGGTAGTCATCGAAGAACGTAGCTCGTCGAAAACAAGGAGTCCTTCGAAGGCTTCCGCTTGCATTCTTTTATCATATAAACGACCGGAAGCGATATCGATGAGTACACGAGGCATGTCGCAGATAGTTTCCATGACACAGGACCGAATCATATGTGTGACATCAACATACTGATGGCGAAGCTCTACGATTGAGACGAGTTGAGTTGTTGGCGTCAGTTTTCAATGTTCTCTGTGCGGTATCGACAAGACGGCTTACCACGGACCCGTGGATTAATAGATTTCTCGATCCTGGAGAGCATTGTCGCGAATGCTTGAAATGCTTCGCGAGGGCGGCCCATAGAATGTAATATAGCATGTTTTCTCTTGTATCCCACGTGAGAAAATGGATCGCGTTCAATTACCTAGATAGCATGGGTTACTACTGACACGAAGGCCTCTTCGATACCATATGATCTAATGCGTACCTCGGTAGCTTCGATCAGAGCTTCTTCCAACAAACGTGAACGCGCTTCGCAGCATTTGACAAGGTTGTCATTGATTTTTGTAGGACTCAACCAAAGTAACATTGAGTAATAGCTAATGGCTCCGTCGTAGTCCTTGCGATTCATCGCGAGGTCGCCCAGTCTCCCGAGCTTTTTCACAGGGCGTTGTTGGAAGTCTAGGGAACACGTAAATTGTCTAACCCATGTCACCACTCAATCACTTACCGAGTTTGAGAATCTCTCCAGTATGCGAGTGTTGCATCGCGATCGAGACTTGCCCGACCATTGGCAATCCCGCCAACGAGCAGAACCACTCACCCCCACTTCCCACAGAGCTGATTTTATCCAGATGCTCGCAGGTGGTTGCATCAGGTGTGAATCCCCGTGCATTGAACCCAGCATCACTGCCAACAGGTCCATAAGGGACACCAGAACAGAAGGGGATGCCTACGTTGGCAACAGAGTTTAGTGCGTTTTCCCATGAAATAACCGCCCAGGCCAGGTCGGCGAATTTTCCATATAGCTCGAATCGTTTCAGCAGCACGAGAGCCAGATTATTCATTCTCTGTGGGAAGTCGAAATAGTGGGATGGTGGTTCGTGAGTGGCAATATTTAACACTGGGATCAGCTCGTCGAGGCTACGTGAGCTATTATTGCTGGTAGCTTTATATCTTGCACAAGTTTCAATGACAAGCTGTGCAGCTCGTTTTTCATAGCTATCTGCATTGCAAAGCACCCTGACCTCAGCAATAAGCTTCTCAATTTCCTCTGCAATAGAATCTTTACATCCTTGCTTGTCATAGTGATGCACAAGTACTTGTGCTAGGTAAAGCAATGTACCAGGTCGATCAGGGTCCCCAGGGTGGCAAATGTCAAGTGCTTCTTGATACAGTGAAATGGCCATGTCAAGGCTAACATAAACACCATTGATCTGGAAATCAATGAGCTTTGTTATGGCTAGGTTGCGCAGTGATGCAACACGGCATCCATGATCAGATGCACAGATGTCTTGAGCATGCTGGAAATGTTGGATAGAAATGTCAAGATTTTCTTGAGTTGGATCACTGTAGTAGCAAAGTAGAGCATCATGTCCCAAATCTGTCTGTTGAGCAAGCTCTGAAGATATTTCCCACTCTGGCTAAAAGAATTATTAGCAACAGGACCATGTTTGTAAAGATATGATTTTCCTCACATTTTCATTGTTACCAGTGGATACAGTTTCCAACTCGACAGAGCTAAAGGACCTTCTTTCCACAGTTATGAGAAGTGAACTACAAGGCTGGCACCCATTTTTTCTTTCAGGAAATGTGATTACTGTGCAAGAATTGAACCTCCAGCAATCAATGAGACTTGATGCTTACAGCAGGCATTATCAAGCCACTCTTTGACACTTTTTTCCAC
>JBBPTO010001076.1:0-18840 GCA_038094155.1 Pulveroboletus cf. aberrans | reverse complement strand
TTTTATTCCAAGCTATTCCTAATGGAAGTCGCTTATTCTCGCTTAACTCCGGTCCGGAGTTGCCGGAGTTAGTACGCGCACATACTATTTCACTATTTAATCCCTTCGGGTTTTTCCAACTCACCTCAGTTGTGATTGCTCTTTGGGCATCTGGCTGAGTACTGGGCACTACTGCCCCTACTATAGATTTTGACAAGATCATGGTGGGGCCATCAAGGTTGAGTGGAGGGATGGACAGAGCAGATGGAGCGCTCTCAGGAGTGCTTTGGGAGCTCATAGGTCACCTTGGGGTGATCGGAGAGATGGTGACCGGAGTGTGGAGGGAGCTCCGTGCAATGAGGAAGGAGCGAGAGGAGGGTGGAAAGTGCACTGAAAAGGAGGTGCAGACGGAGGTGAGAGAGACGGGGGAGAAGATGATAGGGATGGAGAAGGAAGATGCGGACAGGGAAGATGAGGACAGAGGGGATGAGGTTCAGAGCGGAGATGAGGATGGAGGTGTGGAGGAAGTCGAAAGAGGTGTGTAGATAGTAAATAGACTGTTTTTCTTTTTCTTTTGTGAATGAATCTTCGAAGTAAAAATGAAGGAAACGTGAGATGACGGAGAAAAGCAAGTATTGGAGGTTTTTCAGAGGTTTTGGTAAGTAAGTGCTTAAGAAATGAGTGAAAGAGGGGAAGATAACTACAATAAATCAATGGAAAAGAATGACGTTGTTTTCGGAGGTATGTGGAGGAAATAGGAACAGTATCAGAGGTGTCATCAGAGATGGTGGAGGAAATCAAGGAATGTTCGGAAAGGAGAGAAGGTGTTCAGAGGTAGAGGAAATGAGGTTGGAGGGAGATATTTGGAATGAGAGGTTGGCCATGAATCAGAGCGATGGAAGAGAGTCTTGGTTGGAATGTGGAATGGGACTGAATTGGTGAAACATCATGGAGGTGGGACCAGAAACAATCAGAGTAAGTTGGATAAAACTCGGAGGGACTTCGCAAGCTTTGCTAGATCGGTGATGAGCGAGCAGAGTCCTTATCCCCCCCTTATAGGGGAGACTTCCCAAAGTCTTGTAGGCACAACGGAGGGAATTCAGAGTGAATAGGAGGGATGTAGGGGAAGGTGGAAGATTGTTTGGAGGGTGATGGTAAGTGTCAGAGGGGATTCTGCAAGGTCCAGAGAGATTCAAAGAGATGGAGACAGTCGGAGGTGATAGTCAGGGAAATAGTCTCTGTGGTGAATTTCAATTGGAGGATTTCGACAAAATCAGAATGGAGGGTGAGAGTTTCGGAGAATGATCTGAAAAGGACGGAGGTGGGTGTTCACAAGGTGGAGCAGTGTCGGAGGTGGGCTGAGGTGAGATCAGGAGGATGCTTGCTATTGAAAAAACCTTGGAGCGGAGGGGGAGCAACAAAGGTCAGGTGCATAGTGGCCAAAAACCAAATGTCAAGGGAGTGACGGAAAGAACGTCAGGGTATCCAGAGATGATCCAGAGTGCATGAGGGGACTGAGGAAGAGTGTCAGAGGTGAACAGAGTCCAATGGAGGAAAAAATGAGGGTGGAGGTTGGCGGGACACAGAGGATATAGGAAGGAGAGAAAATGTGGCAGGTTTGGAGAGAATGGGGATGCAGGCCAGTTTATTCTGTTGATGAGTGCTGAATGTTCTGAGAAATCGCCTAGGTAGGTGAACAACACATCTCGAATATGTTGCAATCTGGAGGTAGCATTGGAGTGAAATGGAGATGCAAGGGAAGTGACAATCAGCGGACAGAGGTGGCAAGAATGTGCTAGCGCAGTTGAAGGGAGTGAGGAAGAGGAAGGGAGGTGCCTATGTAGCTTCGAATGGCAACAAATTGAGGCTTCAAGACTTGAGGTTGTTATGAGGAGCAGAGTTGCACTTGATAATCGAAGTGAGGCGTTCTAAACAAAGGATGGAAGTTGAGAGAGGTTGGAAGAGAAGGGAGTTGAGGTGAGAGGTTTTGGAGGTGGTCGGAGGAGGAGATAAGTAGGGATACGGAGGTTGCAGAGGTAAGGGTGTGGAAGTCATGGTAGGTGAAGGGAAAGTCAGAGGTCGAGAGGATGAGGTTGTGGAGGTTGAGGAAAGTATATCAGAGATTGATTCAAAGGCATGAAAGGGGGTCAGAGGTTAGGAAAGGAGAGGTGTTGAGGTCCGAGGAACCATTCTTGTAAGTGGACGAAAGGATGAAACTCAACTTTCAACACATAGCAACTAGGACCAGGGAGGAAGAAATGGGAGAAGGGGAGATGACAAGGGATGTGACTAGGGGAAGGATCGGGAGCGCAGTGTGAATCGGAGTGAGGATGGAGCAAATTTCAGATCATTGGAGTAGTTGATGGTGAACTCCAGAGGGACAAAGTGAGCATTTCGGAGTCGAAAGGAAGTTGTGAGTGCAGTTCCTTATCCCCCTCTTTTAGGTCGACATCCCAACATTGAAAGAGGAATGGACAGAGGGTAGTTGTGCTGACATTCGATGCCTAAAGCAGCACGGAGGCATGCAGAGGTGATTGGAGCACTTGGGGTAGTCAGAGAAGGAATCGGAGAAATCGGAGTAGAGGACTTGGGGGAGGTCGGATGACTGAATCCAAGGAGTAGCCCTGCAAATGAACGAAAGGAACTGAATTGACTTTCGATGCACAGCAACTAAATCCAAGGGTTGGGGGTGGAAGGGATGCGAAAATGAAGATGAATTGAAGGTAAAATGGAGGTGGAAGTGGAGAGGAGGTGGAGGCTCGGAGCAAACAGAATCTAAGGTGTTCACCCTGCAAATGAAGAGAAGGAATTATAAGACTCAACTTCTGATGCACAGCAACTACAGGCCAAAGAGAAAGGAGGAGGTAGGAGAGTCAGAGAGCAGGAGGTTAGGGAAGAGCCAAACCGAGGGAGGTCGAGCACCTATAATCGAGAAGACCGGTTTGAGCACTCCTAAAGCATTCCTGGTGATCATGTTAGGATAATAGAACATCGGAGGTCGAACATCGGAGAACCGAAGAGGTGTCAGAGGGAGGGGAGATGAGGAGAGGAGTGTTGCGAGTACTGAGCGTGAGCACGGAGAGAGGACCATAAGGTCCGAAGAGACTCAAGGCAATTCTGAAGTGGGTTGGAGGTTGTCATCCAGGAGTTGGCTGGCTAGGCCAATGTGAGCCTGAGGAAGATTGTTGGATTTCGGAGGGAAAGAGGAGAGTGAGGTTGATCCTGGAGACACAGAAGTCGGTGTGTCAGGGCTGGCGTTCTGTCTGCAGAAGTCTGGCATAGTTGCTTCTCAATACCCATAGTCAATGGACTATAATGGGTGAGCAAGCGGGCGTCAGTACTAGTGTGTTTCGGGAACACAACGAGGGGTTATGCAAAATGCATCGGAGGTGGTTTTGCCTGAGTAGGGAAAGCAAAAGGGGATTGGTGAAGGATGGAGGACAAGAAGGTGATGCCAAAGGGATGCGGAGGATGTAGGAGGTGATGCGGGGGCATTGGAGGTGATGGTCCTTTGAGGAGAACACATCAGAGACGTCATCAGGACATCAGGGGTGACACTGTCAAGGCATCGGAGGTCCAGAACAGAGCATGACATCATCAGGGAAGGTGGAGATAGATGAAATGGGGTTGGAGGTCGTATGGAGTCGAAGGATGTCCAAATGAAAGACGAGGGAGATGGGGGTGACGACATCAGAGGCAGAGTAAGGAATGGATGCATTCGGAAGAGGCGGGAGAGAAGTGGGAAAGGAGTAACGCAACTCCTAGGGGTACGGAGGTCTGCATAGTTGAAGTCCTAAGGATGGATCTGAGGATCCAGAATGAGGTCCGGAGATGTGTCAGAGCATGAGTGAAGGTTGCATGCGATGCAATCCTAAGGGTAGACTGAGAGATGTAGTCTCGATGTGGGAGATAAGATGGAGGGACAGGGGTTGCATCTGAAGGTGATTGGAGCTACTGTAGTAAGCGTCGGAGATGACACCATCAGAGAGGACATGGATGAGGACATGAGGAAATGACTGGAGGTTGTCAATGCGACATCTGAGGAAGACATCTTCAGCGTGAATGATGTGTCAGAGGTTATAAGGACAGTTAAGGCAAGAGGGAGTTCGAATATACTGTCAGGATGCTAAACTCCTCCAGGGCTTTGTCCGATGGAGGTCTGAGGTGGATTGGTCAACTATGGGGTGAAAGGATGCAGAAAGGGCCGAAGGTCCAATGGAGATGAGACAGAGCAAGATGTGGAGGTGATGAAGGTGGAATGGGGCAGAGATGAGGGGTTATGGGGGTAAGGACTTGGTGCAGGACTTATGTGTCGTGCCCTTGCCTACTGTCAGGTCCTCATTTTGAAGATGGGAAGGATAAGTAAAGAGGATAAGGAAGGGGGAAACTTCGTTGGGATCAGACGGAGTTCAGAGGAGAGAGAACATCATGAGTGACTTCAATAAAGAGGTCAAGCAACATCAATATTTGAACTAAGGAATACATGCGGAGGTCTCAGGTTTATATACAGAGGTATCAGATCAGAGTCTGGAACGGAGAATGGAGGGAACCATATGTAAAGGTACAAGAATGATTGGAGATCGTAGGGTACTGAGGGGCAATGTACATAGGATGTAAGAATGGAATGTAACACAGGATAGATCATAGAGATGGAACATATGTCAGAGGAATGAAGTGAGCATAAGAGGGAACAAGATCTGAACCAATCATAATTGGTCCGACAGAGGAAGGGGTTCCGGTATCGGATGTCCGATGGGCGATGGGATGGAGTCCTTCGGAGGAGACCGGAGATGAGGGAGTTGGTGTCGGAGGTGGCATAGGGGGTATCAGAGGAATGATCGGAGGTGTGATAATAGGGGTTAGGACAGGATATGACAGGAACACCATCCTTGCAAGCATTATCGACAGCCTCCTTACCCCAGCAAGCCACTGCATGATGCTTGAGATTAGCTGTGGATGAGTGGTCCATTGAATTCTGATAGCAGCAAACACCACCACCAGCACTTTTGCACTTTCATGCACCACAAGGGAAAAAATGGACCAGACAACCCTCAACATATTCAATTACAACAGCATCCAACTTGAATAATGCATAGATGGGTGAACACCAGCTCTTCTTCAGGGTAGCTAAGCACATCAGTCATCAGTCCTCGACTGCTAATCACCTGTAACACATCAGACTATCTTACCTAGGTCAGCCTCAGGGTCTTCCTCGACACCCTGCACATCACATTCAGAGGCCAATGGCTGTATGGTGGGATCCCCTTCATTACTATCAGGAGTTCTGATGTTATCAATGTCAATGGCACTGGAGGGCCCAAGCCCAGGCTCAGGGGTGTGCTCGCTGTCATCAGAGAAGGCCAAAGACAAAGGTGCAGAGGGTTTCAACTTCTTAAGGTGAGGGAGGACAATTGTCAGACCCTTGGTGGTCTTCAATGCACCTTTGGCATGACTTGGGAGTGCTCGTTTCTTAGGGATAACGCAAGAGGTAGCAGTAGGGTCATTGGCAGAAGCTGCAGGCATGATAGCGAGAAAAGACAGGACTCAGTCACTCAAGCATCAAGCCTTGGATAATTGCCTGGGATTTTACACTCTGGGATTGTGTTCCCTTCGCTTGGTGATTTCAACATGTCCCAGTGTAGGCTGCTTCTGGAGTTTTCGAACTGTCAGATATGCAGCACAGCTTGTGAAGCATAACTGATTCTTGAGCAGTCCTTGAAGGTCGGTGAACTGAGTGGTGTCCTCACAGCCAAGCAAATACTTTTCAGTTGGCAAGTTCATCTGAGATCAGAACAATACAGCAACAAAGTCAGTGCTACACTGGCAACAAACCCATGGAAACCCATACACCGCGGGTATGGTGTGCGGTGTTGGCACGGGTTGCAACTGGAGCACACCGTACCCATACCCGTGTACAACCCTAGGTATATAGTGTCCAGTACACTATAAGTATAGTAGGAATCCATCCAGTAGATGGACTGGATTGAAAAGAACTGGATACAAGGAACTGGATATGTACCACTAGGGCAGACCAGAACCGGATGGACACAGATAGACATGAATGCTTGATGACTTGACAATGATCTAGTGAAAGTCAAATAGATGTAGAACAACCAGATATGGACCTAAGAGCAATGGCTCCTTACACCATATCATGACTTGGCAATGTAGTTACAAACTGATTTTGAATATTTTCATGGTAAAGAGTGAGAGTGTAGGTCATTTGCCCAAACTGATCGGTGACACCTTTCAACCATTCTGCCAGCATCATAGACTCAGGGGAGGAAGTTGCCATTGTTTCTAGAAGTGGGATGGCATCACATTCAATGGCATTCAGGTGAAAGAGAATTTGAAGTGGATCTGTCCGTTTCTGCTTGAGTGCCCACACAGAATGTCAGTATCTACCCCTAAGTATGTCATGGGCCAATAGAATATTGGGCAGCCATGGATGAATCTGAGGAAGGGATGATAATTCTTTGGCTGGCCTTGCCATTGACTGCATGGTACAGTCAACACTGCTGCAGATCCACACATTAATGGTGGCAGCAGCACTGAGCATTAACAGTGTAGTATAATCATGCCTATACAACTTTTTTCCCACACTTCTCTTTCTTTTCTCCCATTCAACATTCAATGTTCAATGGTCACATCCAAGTCAATGTCTGGTCCAGAGTCATCAAATGCTCAGGCCTTCTCCATCTGTCACCAATATTTTTATTTTTTGAAGGGAACTCATGTTTTTCATGTGAGTACAGTTACCAGGTGTGATATTTGTGTGTTTTTGCTGATGTGGCATGCAATAAAATAGGTTGAACATGTGCTCTACAAGCTTCACAATGAACTCCTTGTGCAGCATTCAGAGATCTTTGGTGACATGTTTTGTGTCAGGTTTGCCCCACCTAACTTGGAGAACCACCTTCAAGGAGAAAGTGATTTGCATCCCATTGTTTTGGGGGACCTCAAACTGGCCATATCTGGCCTGTTCCTTGCAAGAGTCTATGGCTGGTAAGTTGCATTTGGTCCCATTGATCTTCAAAGGTGTGCCTCAACTATTTTGTTTTTAGTGGATGAAATGCTATCACACCTTATTCCATGGGTGAACTTTGTAGGCTCCTTTGTTTCATGGACAAGTATGGTTGTCATGATATTTGGGAGTTTGTCATTGAGCAGGCCTGGTTGGAACAGTGGAATTTCTATCCAGCAGACCTAGTCCAGTTGAGCATCTTACATTGGCTTGAAAAATCCTTCAGGTGGAGCTTCCGCTGGCTTCTCAAGATCCTGCTGAAGGAAATCAGCAAAGAACATCGCTCAGTGATGGGTAACAACACATTCATTGCACTGGTATACTGCAAGTCTGTTCTTGATGAACACTGCTGCCTCATTGCAGCAGAACCACCAGCCATTCTGTCACATTCAGATGACTGTGATGGCTGAGAAGGGTGTCAAAGCAACTGGCATGCAGTATGGTGGAATCACATGGGCTGTTTTTTGTTGGATGGCAGAAACCTGCTTCCATATCATGACGCTGTTGAATGCTTCAAGAAGATGAAGTTCGGGCAAATGGGTACTGGCTGCAGACAGTGTATGTTCAGTATTGTTGACTGTGGGGTGGGTTTCAAATATGCCGAAATGTTTGTCATGGACGTGTGCTCTGGACTTATCAAGGACTTACTGGGTACTCCTGGTGACAGTATACTTGCAGTATAGTAGATGTTTTGTCCTTGCAATGTACTGTCTCATGTCTCATTTTCAAACTTGCCTATGTACCTTTTCCCCTGGCTCATCTGAATTGGACATAGTGTCCCTTGTGGTATCTCACAGCATCCGTTGTCATTACAACTTGGCTGGGCTCAAATGTGGTAGACAATTGAAAATGCGGTGTGAACTATGAAGAACATGGTGTAAACTACAAAAGAATGCAGCATAAACTGGTTCAAAAATGCGATAGGAATAAATGTGCATTTTTTGCAACATACTGGAGAGCCTGTCAGCATCTGTGTGGGAAGCTCTAGTTTTGCTTCCAGTCAGGTAAGCCTCATCATCTGAGATATTGTTCTCATATCTGAACTCATGATTATCGGACTTGTTGCTTTCATAATCTGAGCCCATGATCACTGGTTCCTTGTTCCAGGAGTTGTAGATGTCTCAAGTAATAGGATTTCTTGTAACTAAATCATTGGATTAGATGGGAATTAAGTGTCAGAGTAACACATACCAAAACAAAGCTGGCTATCTGAAATTCCTGCCTTGTTGCAACCCTTGTATTCATAAAGGGTTGAGCCATTCAGGTGCCCAACATTGATGATTGCAAAACATGAGGTGGAGTGGGTGAGAAGATGCCAGCTGGGCAGGGAGTTGTTGGCAGAGTTGCCATTCTTGCACATCCGAGTTGACATTGCATCATGGTACTTGAAAATGTGAGGAAACCAGCCATGAACCTTTTGATCAACTTCCACAAATGTCCATGAACTGTCGATTGGGATACTCTTGGAATTGGAGCTAGTGATGTAACAGCCATGATTTTTCATGTCCTGGATCTCATGTGCTTTTCCTGGATCAGGAGCCTTGGTGTCCCAAAGGTTTCCAGCTTTCTGAAAGGTGCATTACTATCATGCACTGCAAAAAAAAAGAAAGCAACACTTACATCAATACTGCAGACCATAAGTGCCACTGAGTGGACATGAAAAATAGTCTCAGTAGTTAGTGCTTGTGAACCCGAGGAAACCTGTCCTGTACTCATAGATCCAGTTGTAGCAGCATGACCCTAGCAATGGATTGAAATGGATACTGAATGGGAGAAGGTGGACTGAATGCACATACCTTATGGGGAGCACAGGATGTGGTTGTCGGCCATCTCACCAGTTTTGACTGATCTGTGTGCCATTTTGATGACAGCATTGCAAGGACTTCAGCTTGGGCATCTGCCATCGGGACCATGGCAGAAGGCTTTCTATCTGTGTGTGAGGCAGCATTTTGAAAAACTTGAAATAAAGTCACAGAGCTCAGATTGGGGGTGGACAATTGCAAATCTGGTAGTGGTGGAAGTTTGAGTTGTGACGGTGGTGGCAGATCGGAGAGAATAGTGGGGGGCATGGTGGCACCAGGATGGAGACTGATGCCATGTCCACACTCCCAGCAGGTTGCATGCTTGCCATCATGTGGAGGAAGGAAGTTCTGTCAAAATGCAACACCTCTGATCTCCGGACATCTTTGAGATCATCCACTACAACTCCAAGGTCAACTTGCATCAAGTCCCTCAACTCTGCTCTAGAGCATCTCAGAGTTAACCATTCTACTTAGTAAGGTCCCTTTCTTCCCTCGGACCTCATTTAACCTATTCCGGACATTATGTCAGAGTTACATTGAAGTTCATGCACTCTAATCTCCATCACTATTTAGTCAGTCTGGTTTCGTCATTTCTCCCTCAGTTGTTCCACTACCACTGTGCAACTGAGTCAGGGTATCTCTACCCCTTCATAGTGCACACATTCTGACAAGTTTCTACACTGACAATTGTCCTCTTGACAGGAACAACTGCTGTGAGTCATGAGAATGAATGGTATGTAGCTAATGAGTGATGGTTAGCAGTAAAGGCAAGAACAACACTGGGAGAGGCCCCTGGTAGAATCATAATTCGATTTTTTGAATACATTATATACAAGATGTTAAGTATGGTTAGCACTATCTCTAACATATAGCAAAGAGATGAGACCCTGGCACCAAATGCCTGTGTGATCATATCAAATGGGCTCTGCAAGGGGCACATCCAGTTGCTTGATTCCCTGCTGAAGAGAGGTTGAATGACCTAGACTGCTATGGGTCTCTGGATAGGAAACTAGCAGGTCAGCAACACAAAGAAAGAAAATGAAGGGATGATAGGTCTGTCCCAGGGGAAATTTGTAGAGTAGAGCTCCATGGAAGAGTTCCTATGCTTCAGACATGGCTGACGAGCACAGGACTTGATTCTTTACAGATCAGGAGAGAAGGAAGAAGAGATGATCACAGACATGGCTGGATCACTGATGATGCTGAAGAACTGAACTTGAGATGGATGGAAGATAGATGGCAGACAGATAGATGATATTGTGCTCCAGGTGAAACACAGTTTTTATAGTCTGGGCACACCCGAGACTCTGAATACATGTAAAGAGTGTGACCAGATTGAAAACTGGATCAATGGATCAACATATCTGGTGACTGGGTCAACAGAACTGGATTGACCAGATGTACAAATGAAAGTGTCTGGTGTAGTAAAATGAAGGTTTGACTTACCAATGGGTGACAGATAAGGACGGATTGGATTGGATATGAGAACCAGATTGTACAGGATAAGCTGGATATGGGAGATACGAGGACAGGGAACTAGCATTCCCTACACCACTGCCCAATGGAAATTGTTTCGAATGCTTTATTTGGTCCTTCAGGCAGTTTGAGTCCAAACCCATCTGGTATAATGCCATGTAAAATGACTTTATGAAACATGGTAAAAAACACCTCTTTGTCTTGTGGGCAGATGAATGGAGTTCCATGAGATGAAACTGATATGGCCTTGTGGAAAACATGTTCCTTTTGCTGTACATAAATCAGCTCCACTATATCAGGCTTGTCATCATCACTGTTTTCGTCAGCTGGGTGTCCTGCCCCTGTCTGGTACTCCTTTCAGTGAACAGGTGGCTCATGTACACCATACACTTGGTTAATCATGTTTGGATGGATTCCTTGACAATCATCTTGATATATGCTGAAGCACAGCTGACCCAGTAAGTGGAGATCCTACATAGTAGTCAGACCTAGATTGCCATTGATATATGAATGTAAAGCCAACTTACTATTGGACTCTTGTTGTTTGTATCTGGGCCCCATATTGGATGACAATTCCATTCTTTCTGAAAGTTGACAGTGTCCTTGTTGATAGTGTCTAGAAACAGTACATGTAACAGCCACAGATGATGGGAATTGTGTGGATTGAGCCTGTGTTGCCACTCTAGCCAAGTGAAGAACACTCACCAGGACCTGGAAAACTGTGTCCCTACTTCTACCCAGACCTGTTCGATGTGTGAATTATGTGTTGATCTAGTAATCAGAGGGACAGTCAACCTCAATCCTTTATGCTTAGCAAATGTTACTTACAATCCACACATAAATGAGGCCTGATGGGGACCAGTGTTCTTCATAACCATGTACATTGCAACATCGATATCCTCACCACCCCTATCTCCTCTGACCCTTGATGGCATTCCATACTCTGAGACTGTGTGTTGAAAAAGGTCAAGAACCATTGCTGAGTAATTGTTGCTGCTCGCTCAAAGCGCAGTGATCTGACAAGTATACTGTACACATAATTCAGAATTAGTTCTAGGCTGAGTTCTACATAGAACACATTGATATACTGTGTGACAGAAGCCATCAATGGCACTGTGAATGACAATACCCCATCAGATGAGTTTGTGATGGCCATCTATATGCCACAGCACATTTGGCTGTTTGATGTAGTACTTCTGCCGTTTCTTGATTGAACACTTACACAAGACCTGTCCCAGATGATCAAGACAGTGCAGATACAACATTACCCTGCGAAACTGAACATGGAATCCACATTAATGTAAAAACCCCATTATGTAGCAGATTCCTGAATCTGGATGTGCTGACTTGAATTGGATGAGAAGCTGATCGAGTTCATCATTACTGAGTGAAGAGTATTTATGGCTGATGCCATAGGATTTCATGTTTGTCTGAATGGTACTAACATGGACTTCAGGGCTGCCTGCAAGCTCCTTAAGATTTATCTGCTGAGAACTCAAGGTCACTTCACAAAGAAACATGGTGTTGATGACCTTCTTTGGATGACCATGCCATCCCATGTGGACAACATGGACAACTTGTGGTATAGTGACATCAAGGTCGAGCCTGTAGTTAGAATATTTGATCATTTGACTATACTGGTATCATGTGTAACATAGAATCATTAATCACACACCGATTTTCAATGCTTTCACTATATTTTGAGAGAGCACAGAATAACTGCCCCAGCCAGATGGTCACATTTTCTAGCCACTCTTTCAGCATGGGTGATGGAGACGAGGGTGCCATGGCTTCAACAGGTGGTAAAGCATCACATTTGATAGCATTGAGGTGGAAGAGGACTTGGAGGGAATCCAACTGCTCTTGTTCAAGAGTTCATGAAGTATGTCAATAGATATCCTGAAGTGCATCATGTGCCACTAAGATGTTGGATGGCCATGAAGCAGTTTGAGGGAGGAGTGGAAATCTCTTGATTGTTGTCATTATCACCTGTGACACAGTGAACTGAGGATGGACCAATGTGGAATGTTGAATGGTGCACTGGTGAGCATGGAGCTTTGAGTTTGTACTGCAAATGGTTAAGTAATCAAAGTGGCTGGTCTATGATGCCAGTGAATTCATGAGCATCAGTCACAGACCTAGGCCTTCATGACAGGTGCAATGCAGAGCATCACATTGTTATCAGAGCATGAGATCAGTCAAGCCCAGTATATATACCTGGGCCATTGCACTCCGATCCCCTCAAGTTTCTCTCTCTCTTCACCTCACCACCAGCACATGTTCTCGCTCACTCCTCCACTTTCTCTCATGCCCACTCACCTTCCAATCATATCATGATTCCAGTGCTTGGATTTTGGTCTCTGTGTGCCCATTCTACCACCTTGTCTTTCGTCTTCCCTGTGGCCTCACCCAGGTACACTTTGACTCCCCAAGCACTCTGAAGGTTCAGTCCTCATGTCCTTCCCTGTTTGATGCTGCTTTTGCATTTCAGCTTCAGGCCCGTCACCCTAATCATGTGGCCCCTGCCCTGGTGATGCCAGGCCCCCCCCAGACCAGCCTTTCCACACACCCACCAAATCTCTACCTAGATTTGACCTTCCACCTCTGGCCTCCATCTTTGATACTCACCCCATACTACTTGTATTGACCTGACTATACAACCACACTGTAGTATAACCCCTTCATCTCTCCACCTTCTCACCCCTGCACTGCCATCACAAAGGTGAACTGGCTGAGCATGCATTGGTACTGGAAATTCTTGGACTTGACAAGTAGAAGTTTTACCACTGTCATCAAGGAGCTTGACAGCAATCTTACCCAGACAGTGCATACCTAGTTTTACCCTGTTCTGCATTGTGATGTATTCTCTGCAGACACTGACTTGCTGGCATGCCAGATTTGCTTATATTACCTCATGCTTTGTGGGTTAGACACCATCAAGGATGACATGACTTTGCCTGATGAGATCAAACAACTTATCCTATGGTCATACCATGAAAAGACTGTCACACCTGGTTTGTACTTTACTGAAAATGGTCCCAAAGAGAAAGACTGACAACTCTTGGTTGAGTAGCAACTTGAAACATGCAACTTGGGTACAAAGCGAAATGGTCCTAGATGCACTTCGACATGCATGCAATTCACTAGATTACCTCAGACTTCTCAAGAACCAAAGTGTTTTTGTGTTCTGCACAATACCTGCAGCTATAACTATGGCTACTCTCATGCTATGGTTCATGAATCCAAACATGTTCTAGTGCAATATCAAGATCAGGAAAGTGAAAGCCACTCATGTATGTGTCTACAGTCCTAGTGTTTACATGATTGAGATTAACAAGGACCTCACTCCATAGCTGATCATGCATTCCATGAACTCAGGTGAAGTTGCCCCTGTCTTCCAACAATATGCATGCAGGATACACCACAAGGCAAAAACCCAGGACCCCAACTTCCTGCAGATTTCCATGATGTGCTGCAGGGTGAGTCTCACTTATTTGGTTTGTTGGCCTGGAGAATGGAGAACTCATGTCTGTTCCTTAGATCAAGGAGTGGTGTGAGTGCAACTACCCATCCTTCATTACAGAGAAAACAGCATGACATATGACCCAGAGGACAAATGTACAACCATCATCAAACTCGAAGAAAGGTGTGTATATGCTTAGAACAACCTGAATGCGCCACCATTGGGACCTTTCCCTTGAGACTAATAACCTATGTCAACAGTGCAATTGAAATCATTATCTTGTTTAGCACATGCATTGCCTGCATGATCATGTAAGTTTACAGGTAGCCTGGTTGCTAACATTTTCTTCAAATGAGCCATGCATCTAGTTACCTTGCTACCATCTCTCTAATATGTACCTGTGGAACATTATACCTGATTGTCGATGAGAATCTGATTGAGCATTTCTCAAATGAGGTATGAGTTACTAAAATTCACTGTTTTCATGGCTTTCATATCACTACACCACTCTGTTTGCTTCATGTCCCACTCCATTCTTGCAAATCCTGCTGCATATAGTCCTATTCAATAGTTTTTTCTCTGTTCAAAAACTCATGCATGCACACCATTGCCCCTGTGCCATTGGGAACTCGACAACTGCATGGGAACCATGTATCAACCCATTGTTCCTCCCATGCATTCATTTCTTGACATGTTCTTCCAATGTCTGAGCTGGATGGGTCTGAATCTCCTCTACCCACAGCATCTCTCATTTGTCACCCATTCTATTATTTCTTGAAGGGGACCCATGTCATTTGTGTGAGTTTCAATAATTTGTATGCATACATTACTAATCATTGATGCTATAAAATAGGTCAAACAAGTACTCTACAAACTCCATGATGAAATCATTTCAAAACATTCAGAGATCCTCAAAGATTTGCTCAAGCTCCCCCCATCCCATGAGAATGATGGGAATGGTGAAGACAATATGAATTCCATGTTCATACCCAAGTTAGAAGCTGAGGTTTTTGATCTGTTCCTCAATTGAATCTATGGCCAGTGAGTACTGTCATATCCTTTTGATGTCACTAATTTCTTTTCAGTGGTCATACTGGCACCAACCCATATACCCAGGATGAACTTCAGGACTTGCTTTGTTTTGTTGATAAGTTTGGCTGTCTGGAAATGCAGGAGTTCATTGAGGACCAGATCTGGCAAGAATAATGGACATTTCATCCCGCGTGGTTGATTCAGCTGAGCAGTCAATACCAGCTGGAAAAACCTTTTGAGTGGAGTTTCTGTCACCTACTTGACATCCCACTCAAGGAAATCACCAAGGAACACTGCCTGACAATGGGTAACAACATCTTCATTGCAGTGGTATATTGCAAATCCATCCTCAATGAGCATTGTTGCCTCATTGCTGCAGAGGTGCCTCCCATTTTATTGCACTTGAATGATTGCAATGATTCAGCAGGATGCCAAACTGATTGGTGTGCTGTGTGGTGGAATGGCATGGGCCATTTCTTACTGGATGGTCAAAACCCACTGCCCTATGATGATGCTGTTGAGCGCTTCAAGGAGATGAAATTTGGGCGGATAGATGCTGGCTGTCAGGCACATATGTTTCAGATCATTGACTGTGGGATTGCCTTCAAATATGCTGAATCGTTTGTTACTGAGGTTTGCTATGGACTTGTCAATGACCTGCATAGAGGTCTGTTCAAGAGCTATGTGTAGATACCCTCTGTAATGATAGTAGTACACATCTTCCAATTCATATGATCTTTCACATGCAGGCAGTTCACTTCCATGTCAGGCTGTCTCATCAATATTTCTGACATGTATTTACATTGTGCCAACATGTATGTACATAAGAAGGAAACTTGAAATGTGGCGAGGTAACAAGAAAATGCGGTGTGCTACAGAAAGCATGGTGGGGTAATGTGTGAGAATGTGGCGCATCAACAAGGAAAGCACGGCAGGGTAAGGTGTGAGAACACAGCGCATCAACAAGAAAAGTGTGGTGGGAATAAAACTGCATTTGTAACATCATATAGAAACCTGTCAAGTTCATGTATGTGTTCCTCTTCTTTGTAACAGCAAACTGTTGAAGTCTAACTCTGGAGCAACTTCAATACAACTCTGCAGAAGCTCTGACTTGTTTTTGTGTGTCTTCTGCTCTCTTTCACTTCGAAGTTGTACTTCACCTATTCTGGCAATCTCACTTGACACATCATATTCTTCTAAGTGCATTGTATGATTTCCTGCAAGTCATATGACTTATTTTATTTTATGCACTATTCCTTTTTCATTCCGAGCTATTCCTAATGCATGTTGCTTATTCTTGCTTAACTCTGTACCGGAGTTGCCAGAGTTGGTATGTGCACATACCATTTCACTATTTAATCTCTTTACCCTTTTCAACTCACCTCAGTTGTAATTGCTTTCTGGGCATCTGGCTGAGGTGAAGCTCTGTACTTATTTTACCTATGGTCTTTTCTGACAGTATGTAGTACTGGGCATTACTGCCCTTACCATAGATTTTGACACAAACATATCAGCCATTTTCTATCAGATGATACTGGAAATAACTTATGTAATCCCAAACCATTTCCAATGCTGCTGAGGTATCCAGGCATTTCGTGCAGGTCTTGCAGGCCTTGCATGAGTGGAAGCTCATCATCAACACCTGCATTACCATCAGTTACCTCATTCAGAATTGAGAGTGCATCTCAACACCATTGCACAAGGTCTGTTACGGCTGACCTGGGGATGGGCAGGCGTAGAACCAGTATGACTGCGGTCTTTAAACCGTGGACGAGTGGCGACGGAGCTTGACGATTGCAAGACGTCTACGAGGAGCCTACCTACTAGCGAGGTTCGGCGACAAGGGTTGCTACCGAGCTAACGGTGGCCAAGGTACTTCCGAGTTAACGGTGGACAAGGGGGTCTGCCTACGATTGAGGACAGACAACAAGGACTACCGAGTTAACGGTGGTAACTCCCGCGTGAGTGGTTGCGACGAGATGACTAGCACAAAGGTATTAAGGCTACCAGGAGGCCTGTATCGCGGAGAGGGGACAATGTATTCCCGAAGTGGTACAAGGACAAGGAAGTAGAAACTGGTAAGACTAGAATGAGGAGCATAGGTGCGACGACGTGGGTTTATATACGTATAGTACTTCAGGGCGGGCATGGAATACGAGGGAACACGATGGAAGGAATCACTGACAGAGCAAGTGATAAGAAGCACGTGAAGTGCAAAGGGAACAGACGGTGAGTCATGGTATCGTAGTCAGCGATGAAAAGAAAAGAACGTCCAAGTTGGGACTTATACCCATGCGTATGTAAGCGATAAGTGTTAAGGAAAAGCGTAGTCCGAGGTAAATCATAACAAGACTCTAAATACATGTAAAGAGTGTGACCAGATTGGAAACCAGATCATCAGATCTACATATCTGGTGACCAGGTCGACAGAACTGGATCGACTGGATGTACAAATGAAAGTGTCTGGTGTAGTAAAATGAACATTTGACTTACCAATGGGTGATGGATGAGGACAGATTGAATTGGATATGAGAACCAGATTGTACAGGATACACCAGATATGCCAGATACGAGAACAGGAAACTACCATTCCCTACAGCAGACGATGAGTAATGGTATCATAGTCAGTGATGAAAAGAAATAAATGTCCAAGTTGGAACTTATACCCATGTGTATGTAAGCAATAAGTTCAAGGGAAAAGTATAGTCCAAGATAAATCGTAACAACAACCCTACCTCCTGGCAAACCATTGAAGCAAACTTCATGCCCTCCAAGACTACTCCGCCACCACCTCAATGCACACAATGCCATGATGAACCACAGTGCACCTTGAATACCAGACCAAACCCAGCCTTCAAACTGTTCAAGAGGACACAAACCCAACACACCCAATCAACCACCATCACAGACAAAACCAACAAAAGACCACTACAACAGACAAATGGCAGCTCCAACCCACCAATAGGAACCAGAGACAAAGGATGGCAAGGAATGGAAACACAAATACACCAATTGACACTCCAAGGATGGCTCCAAGCATATGAAATGACAGATAACCCAATCTTCATATCTGCCACAAAAATTTACACTAATGACCTCCTCTCACAAAAATTGTCCTGAGGCCAACACCACAACACCAATATGTGGAAGGCCACTCCAGCACCAATCAACATGCAAGACATGTATGCAACTGACAACCTCTACAACCCCCTTCCCCCCATGACTAAAGACCCATATGAAACACAGAGTCAACAAGTACTCTATTGCATAACACTACCTACTACATCTACTCAACCCCAACACCTATGACCTAGCATTAATTCAAGAACTGGTAATACACCCAGTGAACCTCATCATAGCTAACCCCCATTGGACAGTGATACAGTGACCTCCAAAACTGTTACAATGTTTGACTTCAACTCAGTGCATGAAGTGCCCTGCAATGTTCCGTGGGAATTCAGCTTAGCATTGGTGGGACCAAACAAAGTACAAACTCCTAGCTACAAATGGGCCTCTGGGTCATGTGATTTGACCCACAAGCTGTGAAGATATGACCATATTAAATCAACAATACCATTGCAACAGTTTTGCATCTTTCTTATTAGGGGGGTATTTACTACTTGGTATAGCCTCCTTTTGCCTTGATCACTGCCTCAATCCTTCTAGGCATACTCTCAATCAGCTTTTGACACTCCTCAGCTGGTATTTTATCCCATTCCTCCTGAATCCTCTCCCACAACTTCAAAATTCCTTTAGGGGGGTGCTCATGCACTGCCAGCCTCCTTTTCAGATAACTCCAGATGTGCTCAATGGGGTTAAGGTCAGGAGACTGTGCAGGCCAATCCATAGTCCTGAAATCCTCCTTCTCTAACCACTCCTTGACCTTTTTGCAAGTATGCTTGGGGTCATTGTCCTGTTGAAAGATGATGTCAGGAGAATTAAGACCATAGAATTGCATGGTTTGTTGCAGTTCATCCTTCAAAATTTGAAGGTATAGGTCCCCATCCATCCTACCATCAATCTTGGTAGCATATCCAATGCCATCCCAACCCATGCAGCCCCAC
>JBBPTO010001075.1:0-18855 GCA_038094155.1 Pulveroboletus cf. aberrans | reverse complement strand
TACCTCAGTAAGAGAGGATTAACAGAGTTCTACACAACCATGAAGAGGAAATTGCATGCCAGGACAAATGAAAAAAGTGCTGCAACAAATTCCTGCCCTTCAATGATGTCAAACCAAAATTATTCATTTCTATCACCCCCTCTTCCAATGCTTTGTGCAAACTAGACAAGGGTGATCATGTAGAGTCATACTACTTCACCAACAAAGGCCTTACAGATGCCCAATTCATTTTCCACTCTGCTTGTCAAGATCTGTGTGCTATGGAGGGGTAGAGATACCCAGACTCAGTTGCACAGTGATAGTGGAA
Source organism: Pulveroboletus cf. aberrans (assembly GCA_038094155.1). Classification (NCBI taxonomy): domain Eukaryota; kingdom Fungi; phylum Basidiomycota; class Agaricomycetes; order Boletales; family Boletaceae; genus Pulveroboletus; species Pulveroboletus cf. aberrans. Next base: position 18,548 of record JBBPTO010001075.1, on the reverse strand, counting down.
CAGCTGTTGTATTTACCTATGGAGGGATAGAGATACCCAGACTACAGACATAAGTAAAAAGGAAAGCTAGATGTAGCTAAAAGACTAACCTCAGTTGCACAGTGGTAGTGGAACAACTGAGGGAGGAATGACGAAACCGGACTAACTAAATAGTGACGGAGATTAGAGCGCTTGAACTCCAATGTAACTCTGATGTAATGTCCGGGATAGGATATATGAGGTCCAAGGAGAGAAAAGGACCTTACTGAGTGAAACGGTTAACTCCGAGATCCTCCGGAGCGGAGTTGAGGGACTTGGTGTGTGTTGACCTTGGAGTTGTAGTAGACAACCTTGGAGGTGACCAGAGATCGGAGGTGTTGCATTTTGACAATAGTGTTGTTCAATCACAATGTCCAGCTCAGCACTCTCAGCAATGCTCTTCTGCCTCTCAACCAGTTAGGACATATGGATTCAGCACACATTCCCCCTGTAGATTATATATACCACTGGTGCTGGCAACATGGTGGTAAATGCTGTGCTGGCTGGCCATATGGCTTCCAATCACTCCAGCATTATATCATTATATCATCCACAAAGGCATTGACAAGTCAGCATGAAGCTATTATCCCATATTTTTTCAAAGGGTTGTCTTATCACTTTTCTTTGCCTAGCAGCAGATGATTCTAAAGCAAAGCAAATATCACTGGCATGTCTACTGATGTGCTCATGACTGGAATGATGGGTGCAATCAATCATGCAATTGACTGTATAGCCATGATCCAGGTTGCCATCACTTTCTCCCAAGTGCAGAAATCACCTCAACCCATTGACACTTACCCACCTGCTTAGCTGTCCCAGCCTGAACATTCTCTGGATAATCAGGTTCTATTTTCTACTTCAAATATACTCTTGGGAGATCTGGTGATTCATCTCACCATTTGCACTGAACTTGCACTGGCATTCCTCTCCAACAGCTAACTGTGCCAGATGTACCTTCATATGACGGACCCTCAGCTTTATCAAGCATTCATCATCAACTGATATGTGAAAAACCACAGTCATGTTCTGTCATATCCCATATTCATAGGGACACTAAGTCTCAACATAATTTCTTTGCCCCCTGACTCTATGCCTTGCTCAGTAAAAAAAATTGTCCCTCAAGTCCTATGCTGGTTGCAACAAGACAGGCTATCTTACTTTTACCATGTGCAATCACGGAGGCCCCATAATCATCCAAGTAATTTCTTTGATATGATAGTTCAGATATTAGAAGGCAAGAAGTTCAGATTATATATGAATGATATCCCACGACACCATTTAACATTCAATCAATCTGTGCAGTTCTTGGATCTGCACCATTCGCAGCACGGATGTTGACAACACCCCCAGCAACAGAACTGAGAGCATGTGCATAGAAGAAAGCTCCTCGTGCTAACAAGTCTTGCTCGACTATACCAAGCACATCCGTTATCAATAGTGGCCAGCCGAAACGTCTGCGGTCTTCGACTGTGAGGAGGTCGTGAGCCCGGACAACACCGTGTTCACGAAGGTAGGCAAGGTTGCCCGGGTCTCGCTCATCAGTAGCAATGTAGATCCTGTAGTCTCAAATGAGATGGAGAATGATTACAGATCGCGTGACTCACGGGTCACCCTTGTTTGGCAGATGGTGTCGTACATACTCGGGGTTGACATCAACACCAGGCACAGCATAGGTGGTTAAAGACTGAGTAGAAATGGAATGGAGGACGTCTCTGCCTCTGTCCACACGCTCCTTGATCCGTTGAAGGTGGTCCCCGAAGTCTGCCTGCATGACCCAATTATAGCGAACAACTATGATAAAGACGTCAACTTGAGGCTCAATCGTGGAGTTGAGTTATCAAATAAAAACTTACAATCACCGCGCCGCATGTGCGCACCCATCCACAGTCGACCATCTACCAGCTCGTGCATTCGTCGAGCCATTGTTGTAGATAGCTCGATGACGCTATCAGTGTGGCGTATCCGGAATAATACTAGTCCTGCAAAGGCATCCCTAGCTGGTTTGGAGGTGAATCGCAAACTGGCCTTTGAGGAAATGAGCTCTACATGAACTCGATTTACCGTGAAACATACCGGTTTTCGCTCGTAGTGAATTTCACCTCTGAGTAGAAGAACGTCCTCGGTGTTATGGTAGTAGTCATCCACGAATCCTCGAATCGAGTCACGGGGTGCGACTTGCTTGATCGGGTTCACAACATTCTTCACATAGTCCATACCGAGGCTTTCGGGTCCGTCGGTCAGTAACACGGGTATCGGGATCACAGTTCTGAACTTACGCTCCCTCAAACGTGTACAGGACCTCCCAGCCGTTGTCGTTCAAGAATTGGACGAGGCCTTCATCAGAATTGACGCTTCGAACACCATGATCTCGAAGTGTTTGGCGAGCCTTTTCAAACTCCAAAACGTGCTGTCGTCCAGAGAGCGACTGTTCAAGGGCCAAATATGCGTCTGTTTTGGACGAACTCGGCCAACCACCGATTTCTCCCCTTCCAGCATCTCCAAGAAGGGGGTCCCACTGACCACGCGATTTCATCTCCTCTGTCAATTTATCAACGCGATTGAGGCCTTGAGGATCGTACCACCAGTTTTCGACCGTGTGCAAACTAGGCGGACGGCCTTGAGTATTAAACACGCTCGGATTCAGATGGTATTTTTGCGTGTCCCACTGTCCATTGCTGAGCTCAAAGTCTTCTGGAAGACCGTGAAGGCGAAGATACTCGGCGACAGTGATGACAGGTTGTGTGCGTCGGAGGTGGGTGAGGTTGAGCATGACGGAGATGGGCACTCGCCATCCCATCTGCTGCTCTTCTGGCAGCTGTCGCCACTCGTCTGAGTTGATAGCATCACCTCGGTTGACCATCTGCGCGTATGATGCGCAGACCGCGCTATGAAAGTCAAGACCGTGCTCGAGAGAGACTGGTAGCACTCACATTTCAAATTCACATGAACGAGCATAGATATAAGTGGGCATTATTACGGTGCGATTCAGTAGTGAACCATGATGAAGTGCGGTCTCGATGATATAGCGCATCTAGGAGCGAATAAGCGCGGAAGCACATTTAGGGTCAAGGTGGAATGGCTGACATTATTCCATCCTAAACCCATACTATAGTCTCGAGCATAATATCCTCTCGTTTCTGCTACTATGGAACGAAGTGCTTCGAGGTCCAAATTGTCACTGACCAGCAGTGACCCGTCAGCGGAATGGGCGGGTTGAACAGTATTTTCAGGTGGCAGGTACGCAAGATCTTTAGGTGTACTGGGAGCGTCAAAAGGGAATTTACAGAGTTCAGCCCTGTGCGCAGGGCTGGCAAGCATATATCCACCGAGCAAGCCGGTAAGGAGGGCAATGGCGAGGAGAGCAAAGGAGGCGGGGCCATTTCTGGCTAACCGCAGCATGGTCCACTGAGACCGTGAAGAAAAACGCGAATCTTGGAAACTGTGGACTGGCAGATATCCCCCGGCCGCGGGCCCGAGCATCATCCGTCGAGATCTGAAACGTCCCAGTTACGTTGCAGTGTGTTGTGGAAGCAATTACGTGGGAATTACCCCAACTTCTTCAAGTTCGAGTTCGTGATCGGGAAGGACCAAGGTGTTGCTACCAGCTGTTTCTTCGGACCTAGCCTTTACAACTTGCTCCGATCTTACAGGTCCGAAATCACAGCTTAATTGAAAGTGGGGATCCAAAAACTTCAAGTTGGTGCGCTGTTTCTTCGTATCTTCCCTGCATACTATGGGCATGGCCCCATTGGCAGGTGCGCATGTTTCATACGGCATTGATGACAAGCGACCTCCTTTTGCACCTGAAGTTCGACATCCTCATGCCGCCTCTGGAGGGGAGGATCCCTCCTGGGCTTCGTCCTCCTGTCCTCCATTTCAGCTGAGCATTACGTCAACGACACAAACGCCACATTCTCTGCGCCAAAGCCTGAGGTTGCTTAGGCTCTATTTGCGATCGGCGGTTCAACCCTCGAGTTATCGTTCCTGAACAACACTTATCGGGTCATCGATGCTTCTTATGTTACAATCACTCCTAGTATGCTTAGCATTCTTACACTCCCCGGTACGGTTCACTTATCTCATTCAGCAGTCGATGTAACCTCGGAGAGTCTGATCTTTTTTTCGTCTCCTGACTCTGATCAGACGCAGCACGTTTCCATACCAACAACTATTTACTCACTGCCCCTTTCACGGGTAAGGATACCCTGGGATCACAATCTGTCACGTAGGAATCAACGCCAGCATAACCGTCAACGTCGCACACGCCCAAACGAACGTGTTAGAGGCACTTTCGGCACCCGCCTACAAAGCTGCGAATGTATCAATGTTCGACTGTGCATATTGCTGGCTGTCGATCTTACGATGACGACAGCGAAGCAACCAGCACAGTCGCATCTACATCAATCAGCCAACTTCCTCTCGTGGCACAATTTTTCTCATCCATTTCTCTCGCTCGAAATCGCCTCGATTCATCAGATGTCCGGCGTTCCCCAAGTTTACCGAGCAATAGTCGAGATGTTATATATCATTCGTCATGACTTCCAGCGCCAGCAACTTTCCCGACACACAAAGCCAGAAGACTCGCCTCATGCTCTCAAATGACACTACGGCTGCGTCCTCGGAACAACTCCGAGTAGGGCATTTATTTTCAGGTCTGCAACAAGACGCGTCCCCATTGCTGATGAACGAACATGCAAATTTTATCAACAGTTTACACCACAACAATATGCTTGCAGCAGCTATCGCTCGTGTGGTGAAGCGGATGCTTGCCGACCAACGTGCTGGCACTCGAGAATAAGAAAGGGAGACGAGCCTAACACAATGACGACTGCACCACCGAGCTATGACTTTCGTCACTGAAGGTTATGTATTTACCTCAGGCGTGACATGGCAATCATCCGACATACAGCGCGGGAATTATTGCTAATAACCGTAACGGCGTCTAGAAACGCCAAGAACTGACCATCTGAATGTCCCATATTAGAAGGGTAATGAGACGTCAGATGAATTCATTCAGAAGACGGCAATGCACACTATGTCGCGCCTCCACACACAGAATGACAATTGTTTGATGTACATTGTGAGCATTTTCCAATACTTTGCCACGGGAGCTCACAGTGGTTCAAACTTGCACGACAAAACCCTCGCCCCTTCGCGGGAGTCAGGGATTTCACATCAAGTTACTACGAGGGAGCAGACAAAGCAAGTATGAGGACTTCAACTATGCAGCCATGCTTCTCTGACTTCAACATAAAATCAACTTCCATCATATAGTACAAGGGAAAAACAAGAAATGGAGTCAAGAAAAATGAGTGACGGAGAGTGCATCGAAATTTCTAGATGCTATTTGTAACTTCATCTCGGCCATGTTCTCCGACACCTTGTAGAAAGGACGAACTCAAGCCAAGATGCTGCCACGACCCTCCTAGCAGAAGAGAATCGGCAGGAGACAAGGACAAGTAGGACGATGGTGAGATTGATCCGGCATCGCGGGACAATTCCGAGGCGGTATGCAACAACATCACTGGCTGTGGAGGTGGCGCAAGATTGGTCGTGGCGTGTGACGACACAGAAGAAAAGTCGAGAGTGGGCAGCACAAGATCGTGCTGTGCACTTGCACTGGCCCTTGTAGGCAGCGGAGACATCACGTCGCATCCATCATCCGTCTCGGCTTCTGATACCTGAATCGAGCCAACCTCAACGCTCTCGGTTGGCAACGACTCAGAGGGCGTATCTATGTGCACATCCTGGCTCAGATCGAGCGGAAGAACCGAGGTGGGTCGGCCATCAGGAAGCGTTTCTTGGAGTGAATACCACCCTTCGGTAGTCGCACCAAGAATGGCACGAACGCGGTCAATATTCCAGCCTCTGAACGTGACGCGCAAAACAGTGCACTGCTTCTCCTGTGCATCGTCGACACGACGCGGCCCAAAAGCATACGCGTCAACGTTAACCCTCGGGTCATCCCATACATTCGCAACGTCCAATTTGGCAAACAGAGTCGACACCCTCAGCGAGTGTAACCGGTGATTAGTATGGATAGATGCCAGACTAGAGATTGGAAGAAATGGATGTGCACCATCACCGACAATCGGCAATGGGAGCCGAGCAGTTGGGGTCGGTGCAAGAGGCACAAGGAGGTGGGTGGTAACAGCAGGGATAGGTTCAACGGGGAAGTAGACATCGAGTTCAGATGAGTCACATTGTGGCTGGGAAATGATACGCTTGGGCCTGGGTTTGAGCATCTCCCGAGTCTTTGAGACTATCTTTGTTTGCGCAGCACGGCGCATCCTGCGCTCGTCCTTCTTCTTCGTCTTTACGTCCCACTCTGCTTCCCATAGAGCCCTGGTTGCAATTGGAACATTGTCGACCATATTCTGGAAGACAGGACGACCGGAATGGAATGCGCGGGCTGTGCCAAGGCCAACGTGGGTGACGTTGGCGGGAACCGCGGGCGCCTTAGGCAGACGAGGCGGACAGAGTGGCCGAGAGAATGCATGTCTCACGGGAAGAGAGAAGCGGGCGTTGATGTTCTGAGAGTTAAGGAACTGTCTAGGACGGATGGGAGAGGGGTGAGGTAAAACTGCGATCGGAGAATGGAAGAGACCGGGAGGGATGAGATGGGAGACGAGACCAGATAAGAAAGTGCGAGTCCCGGCGAAGATGCGCTGGGCCGTGTATGAGGGACGAGGATTTAGGCGAGAATTGAACACGGGGATGTGAATCGATCGTGACGAGGCTGGGACGGGCTGATATCTGGACACGCCGATGCCCTGCTTCAGTTGGCGGGCGCCATGCGAAACGGCGGCCATGTCGAACTGTTATGCTGGAAGACAAGACACTCGAGTGCGCTTCAAGTTTATGATCCCTGGCAGCGCCGAAGGTGTGCGTGGGTTTGGCCGAATTATCAGTCATCAGTCATTAGTCATCTCGAGTCCACTTTAGCCCGAGTCTCTCGTGAAGTGCCATGGTATGGGATGTACGTGGCTCTTCTTTGTGACAATGGTGTCCTCGGGATTGCATCATTTGATGATCCACTGTTATAATCCAGTGCAGGCACGTTCAAGCACAAGGAGCTTGTCATCATTGTTCTGCTATTAATGGTTGGCTCAATTGTCTTTGATGCTTACTCTCGTGGGGTTGGATATTGATAGTCTTGAATTAGCTTGTTAGTATGCATCCTTCTCCACCGTGTGGATGTCAGAGCACTCAGATTCAACTGGTGTGGAATGTTCTACTTCTCTTCTGTTCACCCTCCATGGCACTCTAGTGAGAAGGATGGCATCAATGTTGTCAGTGAGTGCACCATTTCTTGAGCTGCTTGTACTGGTGCGATGGGTGTTGCGCGAGACTTCAAAGCGGTGCTTTAACAGACTCAGAGATCTCAACGGTTGCCCTCCCAAAAAACTGAAATGCCTTTACATACTGCTCTGCAAAACAACCAGAGCTTCTCCTTGCAATCTCCTGATGGCTGGATGTTTTTACACATGTGGATCATCATTCTCTGACTCAGAAGCTAGTTACTGTGGTTGAGTTCTTGTCGTCATCAGATGCTCGTTGTGCTGCTACCTCGCAATGATGTTATGGACATTAGTCACCGGTGAGTGTCATGGTGACTGTGATGATTTCTTTCGGAGTGAGATGGTGCCTGTCCCATCATGTTAATTGTTCAATGTTCAACCAGGTTTAAGGACCCGCTGGCCAATCTTTCAGTGTTTGTTTTGAGAGGCACCATCTTGAAGCCAGTGATGATTCTGATGAAGCTGCCAGCAGTTCTCTTTCCAGCTGCAATGTCCTGAAAGTTTGGCAGCGTGTTGATCAACCCAAATCACTGGCATGCGCTGCACATGCTTCCTTACAGTGACTAATCCAGGTAGTTATTACATTTGTGCAGTTAAACTGCCTTTGTGGTCATTCTTAGAGACTACTAATTCACATCAGCACTGGTAATGTCCAGTGATCTCCCTTTGCATCAGGTTACAGATGACCCCAGCCAATGCATTTTATATATATATAAAAGGTTCCTTGTCGCCTTTACTCGGACTCCTTGATCTCTGACTTGTGGTACTCGTCCTCTGACATGTACCTGATTTATGTTCTGGTTGCATTGGGTCTGGCTTCTACAGTTGTCGCAGATTATCACATTGATAATGCCAACAGTACTGTCTCATACAGTGCTTCATCCAGCAATGTCTGGCGGACCTTCTCCTTCGCCACACAAAACCTCACTCTTGAAGTGATTATTGGAAATGTTACTCAAGATATCACTGTGGACTCTTCAAAGTGCTACGACCAGAACTAGTGCGTATTCGATTCGTAGAGAGATCAGCATCATGATTTTCACAAAAAACTGCTGCAGTGCACGTATGTAACTGTGTGCTTGCAAAGAATGATTTAAGCTCCCAACTGAATCTAGTTGCTACCTGTACCACCGAAGATAACTGTCAAATTACATTTCCTTTCACAGGTATGAAACTGCACAATGTTTCCGGGTTTACTCACATAGCTACCTGAAGGTTCCGGAGTTTCCATATTCATTGTGAATGCAGGTTTTGAGGGCGTCTCTGCAAACCTCGCAATAGATGGTAAACAATCTGCAGCTACGACTCTCCCAGCACCAGCCCCGCCGTCCTACCAGACTCCTAACGTCTCGCTTTTCGATTTTCAATCCCTTTCAAGCGGTGATCACACCGCCACAGTTACCCTCTTAGACTGGGAAAATGGCGGCACATCCCTTTACTTCGATTATGTTCTGGTCAATGAAAGTTTTGTCGTAGCCCCCGCCCAGCAGTCAAGCTCTTTTCTTTCTCAAAACCCCACGTCAGCGACAAGCAGTGCATCTGATTCAACACTTCAGTCTTCGACTACACGATCGGCAGCCAGCTCTTTCCGAGTCACAGCATCCGCCAGTTCCACTTTCGCTGGCTCTACTTTGACGCCCGGTGCCACTTCTGCGGTTCCTCGCACTGGTTCTGCGTTAGTTCCTTCGCTTTGAAGTTTCCCTTGCATACACTGAGGCCTTCTGCAGTGAAAACCTTGGTATCGTGGTGGGTGGCGCATGCGGAGGACTTGTTGTGCTCATTGTCATCATCATGACATTTATTTTCCTCAAAAAGTGCTGGTCTCGGCATGCGAAACTGGAAGAAAGTTACAGGCCTAATCCATACCCGCACACGTCGGTTCGGGCTCATGATCAGGTCGCATCGCCGCCAGTATATCCCCAGATGACCGAGAAGGCACAATTGCGTATCCTGTCACGAGACGCAGCGGTGGATCATTCATTCGTGCTGTCTGAGGACGAGTCAGCTGAGTCTCACATTCTTTCGACTACTGGCAGTGCAAAAAGAAGTCCGGATGTCGTGCCTGTACTCTCGCCCGCTGAACCACTTTCGCATGGCAGCTTCGTCATCGACTGTAGACGCGAGGACAGAAGTTCTCGTGGTTCTGTCGTTGAAACCATCACTCCTCCCACAGAGGGTTCTGGATCAGCTCCGCCATGTTACCGGACCCTGGATAATCCTCTTTCTCCCTCATAGACCCCCTTCGGTTTTGGTCCCTATATCCCTCCTGTTTTGCATTACTTCATCAACACTTCGACTTGGACTGACTCATCTTAATCGACACTTTTCCATGTCAACAAGTTGCAATGTAGTTATAAATTGACAGGACAGTTGTTCCGGGTACAGCAATATCGTGAACATGAACGTACAACAGAACTTTGAAAGAGGTTAAAGAAAACAACCAATATCCTACGAACCCACTGGCACCCCCTGCGCTCGCACATAATCATAACTGGGGGGTGCCGTGCTCACCGTCGTCTCCCCATCCGTGTCCCTGATATCCTGCACGGTCGACAACCATGCTGCATCCCTAGTGCTTGTGTGCGTTTGCGATGTTGAAAATGAGGTACCCAAGTGTGGGCGCAGTTCGAGATCGTTGGCACCCATGTCATTCGCACCTTGCAGATTCGCCACCATGCGTTCAATCACGCGTGCGACGACGGGACCAGGAACGTTGTTGCTAAACAAGCTGTTGACAAAGTCTGCTTGTTGATCCGTCAGGACTGTGTTCGGACGCCGTCGCCGTCGCCACCAACAGCACCTGCAGTCTCTGAATGAGAGACCCAACCCACTTCTACCACAACCCGAGGCCAGGTCAACCACTTACGACACTGCCAATGAAGACCCTTTCGGCAGCTCCGCTGCCATCTCTGCGAGTCAACCCACAGCTTGGGTATCACGGCCATTGAAACCATGGACCACTTCGGAGACGGGTCTCGCGCCCAATCTCATTGCGCGGGATCAGAATAGCTCAAGCTCCTCGGCTCACGCCCGCGCCACGTCGAGTGGTGATCAGAGTGCCGCCTCGTTTGTGCCTGCGTCGCTCGGTGTTTCAGTATCTCCAACAATTCAAGACAGAGATGTGCCAACACCGGCTCAGCTAGCGCGCCCAGTGCCAGTCAGCTACCCAAACGAGAAATCTCGCACTATCACGGGCCTAGCACCTAACCAACCCGGGGAGTCGGGCGAGGGTGTGGGTGTGGCCAACGCACGGCAGTAGAATAGTATCAATCCGATGAGCGCAAGCAACCCCACGCCCCCAACAACAGCCCCCACGATAGCACCGATGGTGCTCCTGGAGGGGGTATCATTAGACTGCAATGAACATGGGCAGAGCCAAATCCAAATCTCACTTGCTTAACGTCGAAGACGAAGAAGCGGATGTATCTGTACCATTTTCCACAGGATTTTGGGATCCTATTGAGCTCTGCTGAGTGGTTTGCATTGTGGGAGACGATGACGATGACGTTGAAGATGAAGTCTGAGAGGGGGAAGTAGCAGAATTTAGGCTCGCGTTCGCAGCCGGACTGGTGCTTGGCGACGAAATCTGAGCCTGATTAACGTCGACATAATCCAGCATCATGCCACTGATACCGCCATTCCAGTTAAGCACTGTCATTGTAGCTGAGTGTGTCCCGGATGGAATGTTTTGCAAATTGAAGAGGGGGACATGAGGAATGTAGTATTGTGGTGCTGGAGGTGCTCCGAGGGTTGCCATCGCAGCTATCCCTCCATCTATGGAAAGAGAAGCCAAAATACCCTGCGGTCCAGCTTGTAGAACGTATATGGTTATTCCAGGGCCTAGGACAGAAATATGTTACTTGCCCTGTAGTGATGAGGAAAACTGCACTGCACAATTGTTCGATGTATTGCACGCTGCATCTATATGGCCGAGTCAAACTGTTATGAACTGTTGGATTTTATCGTCCACTTACAAGTGCTTTAAGACCATTCGATTAAGATTTGAGTATGGAAATCGGCAACGCTGGCATCGAGAAACTCGCTATGTTCTATCGTAAGACTGGGTAGCATCCACAGTTTGCATTGTTCCATTGAGCAACCGAATTTGGAGCACCTCTCCGGTATCAGATCCAAACGGACCCCATACGGGTCCGACTGGGTTTTCCGAAAACCTGGGAGCCGAATAATCGCTATCGTCAATGGTATAATCCGCTTGGACGAGCGTCGCGTATAGAGGAACAACAACTTGAAGGAACAAAAGACATTGTGCCAACATACTGAAAAAAGTTCAAAGGGAGCTCTTCTCGATGGGCCAAAATCTGGGCACTTGAGATCAGCAAAGGAATGAAAAGGGAGTGGAGTATTCCAGAGTAGTCGCCTGCAAAAATTGGATTAAGACGAAAAGAAGGGAGGGCACCAACATAATGGACGCTGGTTTCATTTCAAGTTCGGTCTCACCCTTACCACATTAGACTGCTCTATGGGTGTGATGAAACTCCGGCAGGCGTCCGTTGCAGCTACCTGAAAATGACGATCGTGAGCTCCCTGAACATCGTACGTGTAGGTGGATGCAAGGATGAGACATAGCCCGAGATTCAGACCCTCTGGACTCGGAGTGAACAACAAAGAGATCATGTACCTCACTACCTTTCCAACCTGTTGTATGCGTGCACATGGTAGGTGAGTATCACGTCAGTCCGTAGGAAGCCGCAGACAATCATGACGATTGATGAGAGTCGGTACTTCGTACCTTACACGCAACAGTGGTCGCGACACACTCTCACCAACTCAGTTACCTCTGTTGATGCTATCCATGGTAGCGGAACAGCATCCTGCGATTAATCGTAAGCAAATGCAATATTCACAAACAGCTACCAATGCCAGATTTTCTACTCCGGCACAGGTAGGAAGAAACGGTTAAAGCATTTTCACGGCTGGTGCGGGGGGCTGAAGGTTTCACTTCAAAATGGTCAGGGCCATGCCAACACTTTCCATGTAGCCGGGGAATTCGGGCATAAGACACTGGTGAATCATATCCGATCAAACATTGCTAGGAACTTAAGCACACACCTCCAGTGCTGCGCCAGAATACCATGATTAATTCTATGAGTTGTCAAGGACACCATTCAAGCTTATAACCTGTGATGGACATCCATGAAACAATGGTTGATAAAATAACACCAAATACAGTACTGAATGTAACCCTCTTCCCCTGCCCTGGGTGATCTAACGAAGTGTAACCAATTCTTCGGGAAAACATTCACAGTCAGTCGTAGTTCAAATGCGGAATATCCTAGACAAACCTTCGGCAGATGTAGGATGGATCGCAACCGTGTCGTCCAGATCCTGTTTGCGCGCTATTTGCGGGGTATAAGCACGAACGACTGTCGTTGGGGTCTGAAAACGTACCACGCATCTTGACAGCTACCGCGAAACCTTGGAGGATTTCATCGCTTCCCAGACCAATGATATGGACTCCAACGACACGTTCTTCTTCACCAACGACAACGAGCTTGTAAACTGTTGGTTCCTTGTGTGGTTCCGCTATCTGCGAGAAATAGAGGGCGCGGAAGGATGACTTGTCTTGTGTTGAACCGCAATTAGATGTGGCGACCAGCAAGGGATTACGGTCTACATACAACTCTTTACGTCTTTACCATACCTCTGGTATGCCTCCAGCTCAGTGAGGCCTACGGTACCAATAGTGGGATGTCTGAACTAGCTTAGCCTCATGCCACAGTCCCAAAAAGTTGACGCACGAGAAGACGACGGTAGGGATGTCTTCGTATGACAGCTTGTCATTCTTGTATTTGTCGGGTCCGAAGAGTCTGTTGGCGAGGCGCCTGCCTGCCGCAATAGCGACAGGGGTAAGTAAGGCTTTACCCTGCACGTCACCGATTGCGTAGATGCCAGGGACGGTGGAGTTCTGGAACTCGTCAACGACGACGTCACCCTTCCTGTCCAGCTTAACTCCGAGTTCTTCCAGCCCAAGGCCCTCCGTGTTGGCGTGCCGGCCAATTGCCCAGATCAAGCAGTCGATTTCCGTGGTCTGCCCCTGGTTATCGTGGATTGTAAGGGTTTTTCCTTTCTCTCCTTCTACGCGTTGGATTGTGGATCTCTTGTGGATTTTGATTCCAGTGTGTTCCATCCATGGGGTCAAAGTATCCTGTAACATAGGGTCGAATGTACGTAGAACCTTGTCATACCGGATGAAAAGGTGAGTCTCGGTGCCGAGGGAGTTGAATATGCCAGCGAGTTCGACAGCGATGTAACCAGCGCCAACAATCGCAACACGCTTGGGCTGTTCTTTCAGGTCGAAGAATCCATCGGAATCGGTTCCAAGGGTTGCGCCGGGAATTATATCGTCTGAAGGAATTGTTGGACGCCCACCAGTGGCGATCGTTATGTGATCTGCATGTAGCGTGTACTTCTGACCGTCACGAGTGACTTCGACAGAAGTCGGGGACATCAAGCGTCCGAATCCAGCATGGTACTCCACCTCTTCCTTCTCGAGGTTGTTCTCATAAACAGAGTTCAACCTGCGGATGTATGCGTCGCGCTGGGGCTTGAAAGAAGCCCAGTCAAATTTGGGCTCAGAAATCCCCTGAAAATGGTATCCGGCAGACGCATGACGCAGTTTGTCCGCCAGGTCGGCGGCATGCCACATGATCTAAGAAATGAATTCACCGTGCATTCGACACAGCATCGTGAATGATCCTCGTACCTTCTTCGGGACACATCCTTGATTATCGGGAATTATGGGTTCAACGTACCATGTATCAGACGGAGCAGGCACCACTTACCAACGTTTACACAAGTACCACCTAGGTGGGGGGACGCCTCAATTAGGGCGACTTTTTTGCCGTACAGAGCCGCGCGACGCTGTGAGGAAGATCTGCGAGAGCGTGAGGGACACCCCTAAGATGACTTACGGAAGAAGCAACCCCCCCACTACCGCCCCCGATGCAAATATAATCGTAGCGTTCATGTTGAGGACGATCTACTGGCGCCATCTTTGTTGATGAAGGTGTGAAGGATTTCGACAGCTACGATATAACAAGGTTAAATGGGGTACGCCAAGCGACAGCAATGGGCACGCTACCTGGTGAAGTCGGGCGGATGCACGATAAGCAGGTGGTAACGGGGAAGATGAAAGCCTTGCTGATGACGCTATGGCGGGGGATCGAGCAATCAACGTCGGTGAAGATAGATGGGTGAAAACCTGCGCCCAGCTCATTCCCAGCGGCTGCGATCCTTTTTATTGCTAGCTGCCTTGTCAGCCTCTCAGTTTCATCATTTTATGGTCATGTGATTATTATCACGTGACATCGGACATCATTGAGTCTGAACATACTATTCGATTCGAAACTGCCAGTGACTGTCCATCGGATGTCGATTATCAAGGGATTCCACCATTGCGCGGAACCCACTAACAAACACTGAACTTTAACTGGTAATTATGTAGTTGTCGTGGCATGGTGATGAATATCAATCAGCAATAGACGATTTGGCTTTGCAGCCAGCTCCGAGCCATGGCCATTCTCGAACCTTCTCTGAATCAGTATCCAGGGCTCGTATTCCATATTTGCGGTATGTCTGAAAAATCAAATGTGTAGAGGACCGTGGTGCAGAATGGACTGATCCATCTCTCCGTAGTTTTGTACGCTAGTATTCTATTGCTGGCAAAGCGTGCAAGGCCGGGGTGGCTTTTATGTAGCAGTTTCAAGCTTAATTGACACCCCATAAGCTTCGAGGCTGTTCTGGATTGACGTGTCCAGAGCTTCCCGGATGCTCATTGACTCGATCGCTTACAAAGGGTCAGTTTTCGCCAAACTGGCGTCGTAAAGCTCTGTAACTCTTCCTAGTGCACTATTGCTCATTAAGTACCGTTCGACCATAACTTGTGTTGACGGCATGCATCTTATCTCATTGACTCCGCAAGTAAGCCGCATACATGATCTTTTTCACATGCCCTAAGAATCACACGCCAAATTTGTTTAAGCACCATCAGCCATGCTATTCTCACCCCACCAACTCTGGTGACACACGCGAGTGGACGCCTGCCTCAGCGTCCTCACACTTCATACCACCTACATCAAGTGTAGGCGATGTCAACCTAATGGCACCTTTACCCGAACTAGTTAGTTCTTGTCCCTCATTCTTGGTGACGGAGATGTTTCCACCAGTGGTACTACCCCATCTAGTGAGTCTTGGCTGGCTCGCGTGCCAGAAAGTCCCAAACGAGCAATTTCTGCCGAAGAGCTGATATCCGTGGTTCGATAATGTGACGACAATAACAAACTGACTAAATTTAGCTTTGACCTCGAAGGCAGTTGGCCCGAGGACCCTAGACCGACCACTGGCAAAAGGTCGATGTGACCGACACGGAGTATGACGATGACATTCGCTTCAGGTGTTTGTCGGGATCTGTGATTCTGGTCGGACCGGACGGTTGCGCCCCAAAATCGTGGGTTGTGACGTGCAGCAATGATCGTGAGATAACACCCCACACTGTGCGTGCGCATATGAATGAGTCAAAAATCACAGCTCACCTCATCCGTAAGGTACGTGATTCTATGAATGTGCATACTGTACATGCCACCAGATTTGAATGGACTCCGTAGCACTAATTCGATTGTTTACTGCCAGACGGGTAGAAACGGGGGCCAACGTGGTTCCTCACGATCATATAACAAACTGGGACTCTCGATCAAGCACACATGTTGTAATGATCACGAAGAGAGCACCCGGCAAGTGCTTCTACCTGAAACCCCAACTGCCTCATATTAAACAGGAACGCTGCCAAGATATCAAGTCGGGTGCACAATTGTATACTTCACATGCATAGTTGTAGGACTGCTGGAGTCTGGAGGTGCTGGCACTCCTGGCCACATAGTTTTCTGGAAACGGGTTCTGATTCGAAAGAGCGCGTGATTTGAAGTATCTCCATTTATAGGGTCGCGAGCGAACCTCAAATGCATTGATTCCCCTAGCACCGCGCCAAGTCTTGGCATACTGCGGAATACTCACCACTCACGGGGGGGTACATATAGTGGCTTTGCTCTGGGATTACGCTAGGACCATTTCCTGCGCAACTGCCAGAGATGAGTGCAGTCTAAACATGACAGAAAATTCAGGGATCCTCTGGTGAGCCTAACAGTCTCTAGTTATGCTGCGACTCGCTGTTGTGCATGACTCGGGAGTTTTATTCACAGCGATCGATACGGATCGGTGGCGTGCCACCAAGAGACTCAGACTCCCGATCGATATCCTTGGCAGGAACAATTCATATACCTGCTCCAAAGACGATGCTAGCATCACCTGTGATGTCTCCCTTGCTATCTAAAAGTGCCAGTGCGCAGACGAAAGATTAAATCCTGGGTCATGAATCATATAGTGTTTCCATGTAAATGTACCTTTGCTTCCCTCTGCAAGTTGAGCTCGTAGTGATATAATTTCGGCTGAGGGTGCCTTGAATGATTACCAGCTCCCTACGGATCCAAGTATATGAAGACTATTAACGACACAAGTCTCGCGATACAAATTCACGTGGCAACCCTGCGGACTCCGGAACGCAGGTTTAGAACAGCATAGCTAAGTTGTGAAGGGAAAAGCCGGCGGAAAATAGGCATCTCAGACAACCATCGGTATATCATCAATGTCACAACGATTCGAACGGTCGAGCAGCGGCTCTGCGTTATCAGCTATCGTCACACGTCTTACGCCCTAAACCACTTATTTGTCACATATGTCTGGTTCTCAGCTTCATCTCGCCGACACTGCGGGCGTAGTTCTCGGGTTAAACATCATTGCCGGAACTAATTCAAGCTTCATCGATTCTCTTAGAGATTCTATCCGGTTTTGCATCACGGATAGAAGCCTTCAACAGACGCTTACCCAGCGGTGGATGCTCCAAATGCTCCCCGCCAGGACTAATAACGAAGAGTTGACGGGCCACGGTAGGTGTATCCTCGCCACGGGCGCGATGGGTTGTGGCGCTGACACGATGATCAGTGCAACGCCACCAAGTTGGATTAACTCACATTCGCGCTCGGCTTTGCTAAGTGAACGCCGGAAGTAATTCGAAGTTTGGGTGGAAGAAGATGACGTGAAGTTCGGATAGGTTTGGGATCCACACAGGAGGTTTTTATTTGTAAGACGAGCCGTCGTCGCTGCATCATGTTCCGTGAGATTAACTTGGGGTGAGGGTGGCACAGGACTCGGGTAATACGCGCATAAGCCCTGAAACGAGAAACATGGGCGTCATTCTCCTAAACTGTAAGAACTAAACTTGGTTAGTCAGCATGGAACACTATCAAATGAAGTTACTGAGCACTAAACAGTGATGATTACTTACCCTTGCCGTCTCTGAGTGCACTATGTATTGATTGGTCGCGGACAGGAGACCGCTCTGAAAGCCTGGAAAAGAAGCTTTGAGGCCACCGATTCTGGAATAGGTGAAACAGTGAGTTTATCTGGCTGTACTCACTTATGGACACGAGCACAGGCCGTCGGCATTGATGACGTTGATGGGCGGGACCATTTACAACGGGGAACATGCCGAGGGTTCTGCCGAAACGAATACTTAGTAAGACGAGTCGTCACAGCAGGTCAAACCGAAATGATGACTGCTGAGGTATAGCGAGAACCGATCGTCGTGGAAATGTGCGCTCCACTATGTTGGGTCCAGGTCGCCAAGTAGCCAGAGAGGGAGTGGATAGAAAGGCTATGTGTCACAGGTACCGGTTTCTTCCGAGTAAAGTGCAAGCACGCGTGTGTACATCACGGCATCGTGGTGGCGGAACAAACCTTAAAAAGGAGGTTTGGACGCAGGTGGAGAGGATCGAGACGGGTCCGACTAGAAATCGAGTCACGGGAGAACGCAGACAGAACCCTCGTGACAACTTTGGCCGAGTCGACAACAGCTACCTTTTTGGATACATCATGACGTCGGACCAAGAATCAGAATCCGGGACGCCGAGAGGTCGAAGGAGGGGATCGAATCACCTCAGGTGAGCGGCGATTCAGAAAGGAGATTTGCAGGACGATGGGTGAGGTAATCGTTGAACGTTGGTCGACGCACGTTTCAAAGAGGCAGTTCCGAGGATGCCGGCCGCGTGTCAGGGTGATGACCGATCGGGAACAACGCACGATTTATTCTGTGCAGGGAGCGAAAGCGTGGGCACGGAAGTAAACGGTACAGGACAGGGGAAGCGCTCGGATGTGGGG
>JBBPTO010001074.1:0-18857 GCA_038094155.1 Pulveroboletus cf. aberrans | reverse complement strand
TTGGTTTTGGCCCCGTGCGCCCCTGCCCGGCGGAGGGGTCAAGACTGGGGGAGGGGGCGGGGGACTAGGACAAGGTCAGGGACGACCGTTGGGTGATCTGGCGTTTGGACAGGCACGGCTGAGGGATTTGATTAAAAAGTACCAAGGGTAGAGTTGGATCTGGATGCGCTTCCCCACCCCCTTCGTTTTAAGTTACCTCGTTGAGTGTATCGGCTACGCTTGTAATCATTGCAATGATGTCTTGCCACGTTCTCTCTTCTTTCTTTTGTTTCACTTATCACTCTTCCCTGTTTTTCTTTGTATGACCCTTGATTATGGAAGATGGAAGGTGTTGTATTGAAGTACAAGAACTATTCATTCACGACGCCATACATAATGCCTTTCGCTATTCGTCTCAATAATATCGAGGACCGTCTTTCAAATGTCGGTCCAAGTCATTCGTCCGGGCCAGCGTACATACTTGGTCCTAGAGCGCGCCTCGTCCCGCGGTCTAGCGATAAGGCTGAGCACACCTACAAACAACGCAGTCGCGCGAACACGACGCACCTCGATCGGAAGCAACAACGATAAGACGGCCGCGACCACGAACAAGGCCGCCGAGACGAACACCGGTCTGTTTCCGAGTCGACGCCCACGTCAGCCTTCCTCCGAGCCACGTACGAGCGAGCGAGCGAGAAGAACCCACCCGTTGGCCGCGTTGGCAGAAATGCTGCCCGTCTTGGGCGTCGTGGCGATCTTGATGAGCGGGGCGATGAACCCGCCGATGCGGTTCAACATGGAACAGAGGGCGTCGCCCGTGCCCCGGTGTGGCGCCGGAAACGACTCGGGGGTGTATGCATAAAGAATCCCGTACATCTGTATCTAGGTCAGCTTTGAAACCCTCTCCGCACGACGGTGGGACTTGCCGCGTTCCTGGAAAAGACAAAAGAGATCAGCGCGCTCGATGGAAGACGGGTGCCAGACCGGGAGGGAAAAAATGCGACGTACTCCACAAAACTGATTGCGCACGACCAACCGAGCAGCGAAGAGTTGGTTGTGCTGGTCGTGAACAAAAACATGAAGATACCAGAGAAGAGCGTGAACACCGCGAGCGAGAATTTGCGTCCACCGATCGTGAACCTACCAGCGCCCCGCGTGAAGTCGACGACATAACAAGCGATCAGCGAGCCAGGGATGCCGAGAACGGAGATAATGACGTAGTTGCGGTAGGTTTCATTGAGGTCGCTCGAGCCCGTGGAACTACCACGCGCTTCGAGGTAGAGAGGGAGGTAGGCGTTATACAGGGGATAAGCAATGCCAATGAGCCTGGCAACGCGACCAGGGAGGTCAGAACACGGTTTCTGATTCGATACCAGTACGAACCCCCAGATGATAATGATGAGCGTCGTATTGACTGTTAGCCGAGTCGTAGAGAAGAGTGGCTTGATGTGAGACCTAAGGACGTCAGTCGTCATGATCAATCAGCGACGCGTTAGAACACGCACAAGGAAACCTCGGTGAACGAGCGGCGCAGAGAGTCGCGCCAGGTTGTCGGCGCTTTGGACGTCTCTGAGATTCTGTGGAAATCTTCGATTTTGAGGGAAATGGTCCTCCCATTGCGACGCGCAACGTGTTCAAGAACCTAGGACAATACTATATCAGTCGTCAAGCTTCAAGCCGTATGTGTCACTGATGAGACATGCCGCGATCGCTTCTTCGTCGCGTCCTTGAGCGACGAGATACTTGGGTGATTCCTGTAAATCAAACACAACGTATCGCATTATGAATGCAAGGAATGTGACTACGCCACTAATGAAATTTTCAGTGTCCGGATCATCGTAGTCAACCATTCGCTACTAACAGCGTGATCCTACGGCAATATGAGTTGATGAGCAAGCAATAACAACTTCGCACATACAGTGTATATCTCCAGCCCATGTTCTCTGATCTAGGACACTCTCCCAAAGGGATCGAGGAATTACAAGAGTAGTTCGCAATGAAACCCCAGCTAATTAGCGAAGCGATCAGCTGTCCAAATGCCCACCATACGGAAAGCAGAGTAAGAGTCCACTGTGAAACGCATGTGCTATTGAAGACCGATCAAGAGCCGCAGACTGAATCCATGCTTACCTGATGTGATGGGGGTATGAATTCCAAATATAGGGCACCTGGGATGAACGGTTGGAATACCTGTACATTTACATGGATCATACATACCATCTACAGGGAGACTTGCGCGACAAGATGAGCACCGATTAGTATACTCGGGAAATGCCACGCACTTTCCACCAACACCAAAACCCATGCATGCTATCAAGGACGAAAATGCCACAAAATTCAGTCCGCCCCCAGCAGCCATCCCAAAGATACCTCCGAGGAAGAGGGTGGTCTAGATATCACGGGTCTGGTTAGGGCACGTCTCAAAACCCCAGAGATACAGCCTACGTTGAACGACACTTTCCTCCCGATGATATCCGCCAAGACTCCCCAGATGGTCGCACCGACTATCAACCCAGCAAACTCGGCCAGCACTGCATATTCGATCTGAGATGGATTGAATTCCTGTTGCACTTGCGGAAGTACGACCGCGAGTCCCTGGAGCCACAGATCTTCACAGTCGCATCAGATCAACACGTGTTCCAGGGGTATCAAAGCACAGCTTACTATCTGCTAGCCATCCTAGGCCACTCAGGCCAAAGAGCTGCCACTGATAACGACCAAATCCAATTCTGCTCGTGGAATCAACGATATCATCATATCAGCGCACGGAAAAGGACCTCACTCTTCTTGCATACACTTGTTGACTAGGCAAAGGTGTAACACGTGTGTAGTGGACGAAGAATCTGAGGAGAGAGACTCACTGAGAACACACTTGACTTCGTAGTCCCGCGCAACACCATTGGCGTCAGGAAAACCTGAGGTCGAGCCACCTTCTTCGCTCACTGCTACGTCAGGCTGCTTCTCAGCCATGACTTGATCCTCCATAGCAGAACTCATCTCGCCACAAACAAGGGAACTCCTGTGTCGTATCCACAGGAAAGATAGACAGCAAGGTGGGGGAGAAATGGCATTCCCACGGTGAAATCATCCACCCTACTTTATGAGCGCTGCAGTTCTGCAGTTCCGCCATTTAGAAATACCAGTGTCCTGAACGAGATCACCCTGTTTGTGAGAGGCAGGAGATAGCTGGGAGCATGATTGGGCCAATCACGCGACCCTTGAGGAATGGAAATCTATCAGTGAGAAAAAGGGTGAACGTTTAGACGTGCGGCGGCCGTTCCGCCAGTGTAAAAAGAAACTTTGCATACCAGTTGCTCTTCGGTTGTTAATTCCAACGAATCAGCGTAGGAGAACAAATACACCCTTTCTCTAATATATAAAAGCATAGGCGGGGCCATCGCTTCACATCGATGAGTCGAACCGATGGCGTACCTGGGTCTCGACAGCGGATGTAGCCGAAATAAGGAACGATCATCCGAGTCTTCTTTGGATATAACTAGACACCGCCCATTTACTCTTCAATGATCTGATTCACCGATCTCCCAACATTCAATCACGACGATTTCAATGCAGACTCAGAATTGCAGCTTGGAGAGTTGGCACAGCTGTTCTCGCTGGCGAACGTGCATTAGTACGCTATTATTACGTGGCGTAGTCTGGTGGAGCATCTTAACTGCAACGATTCCCTGTCCATCATAACTTGAATGTGGCGCGTCTAACGAGTCAACTTACAAACGCCACTCTGCGGAACGAAGCAAGCCGTTGTGTGGAAGTTCTAGGTCGAGGTCGTGTCAACGATAGTGGTAATGAGTTTTGGCGGAAGACGATTTCACAGAGGGAACCGCCTGATAACATGCTTCCCAGTGAATGATGAAACGTAGAGCGCACCAACCTCGGGTTCATCATCGATGTGGACAATAAGCCCGTAAACTTTACCCTTGTTCACTAGAAATACTGCTGCCAAGGAGTAGGTGCTGGTAGTTCGATTAGTAATACAAAGAGTATCATGGTCGCAAGCTACTCTTGTAATGCCTCTATTTCTCGCGTACTTTGAGCGAGGTACGCTTCATAAGAATCTTGAGTACAGTATTGGTCTGTGGAGTTTCGGATGTAAGTTCTCTCGGAAGGATGAAATGCAAGATGGGTGCCTCACCCGGCGTCTTTGTCGTTGCTCTGAAACGCGCAACTATTTGCCTGTTGTGCTTAATGGCAGCTAGTTGAACGTGCTTCACTGTCCCTGCCACCAATACTATTGATTCCTGAGTCTCGCTCAGGGACAAGACGAACCTGAGACGTGTACGACATGAGGGATGATTCGTGCACCATTGATGGTTGTGAGTAGTGTCGCAGCGCCCCATGCAATGGTGTGTTGGTCGCGTGCAACACGGATAATACAAAGATGCGTTGTTGGAGAAAAATATTTGACTGTCGTATGCGTGTCAGGGCGGCACGTCCCAAACAAATGGATTTACTTTCCCGTCATGGAACCTCCAATGGCGCCCCATCCAATGTCACCGAAATTCGAGATGACGCTTTGGCGTAAGGCAGCATAGACATGTTTCGAGTCAAATGAAGTCGACGTATTCGTTGCAGACGCGACCAATTTGTCATTCGACACAGATATGAATTCTACGAGTAACCATCGATTCTAAAATGCACTGTAGACGGATCTGGCAACCCAATACGAACTGGACTCACCTTGAACCTGACCATGACTCATGAGGAAGTGCCTATTTGCTTATGTCATCGACAAAAGCTAAGAGACGCGTCGCAGAGTGACGACGTTCAGCATGTCCTTCCTCGTCCGCCGCAGTATCTTCCAAAGGGTATTCTCCCGCTCCTACACGACGCCCGCTCATGAACCTGAGCTAAATACATACTTCAAAATCACCCTCCGGCGTTCTGCCATTGCGCTCGGGGAACGCAAGAAGGAGACGTTGACCGCGCTCGGGCTGCACAGACGGATGCAGACGGTCTATCATGAACACACCCCGGAAGCGGCAGGGAAGATTCTGAAGGTGAAGGAACTCGTCGAGGTGGAGAACGTGCCGGCGAGTGCTGTACGGACACAGTCGGAGCAGAGGTGGGAGCGGAGGGCGCCTCGGGGGTACTCGATCGGAGGTTCGCGATTAAGAGGGTTTTCATGATTTAGAGCGCAAGGAGCCATCGTTGAAAGGTGTGTTTCTTTTTTGTTTTCACGTCTTCTGCTCAGCCATGCGACTTCCCATGACCTTTCCGTAGACTAGACCCATTTCTCTCACCCTAATAGTGTCTTCGCTGTTTAGTACACTAGTGGACGATCGCCACCCATGATAATCCAGCCCACAATGAAAAGGAAACCAAGCTCACAAACTGCATCCGTGATACGTATTGCCTTTCGGCGTTCGGCAGGTTTTACTGCATGTGGGTGAGTACCCACTGCACTTATACAACTCACGGAACCAGATGTTACCAGGTTCGCGTTGATTGGCTCAGGGCAGCATCTAGAACGTCCGACACGCCCACATGTACATCCATACGCACTGCCATGATGATGATTCCACTCCTTACGGTATCGAACGTATTCGGAACACCATGGCACCGAGGGGGGTAAAACATGAAAACATGAAAGTGACGATGAAGAACACGACGTTTCCGGCTCATTTCAATAGAGTTACCAAGATGTAGGTGCAATTACCCCGGGCCCGCCAGCATGTGGCAATCTGTAACCGGTTGTAGTAATGGACCCTTTGAAACGGTGGCGTTACGCCAGCGTGGCTGGTCAAATTATAACCCCAGTCAGAACAAGGACGCGCACAGGTTCCTGTTTCAGGCGAGCAATGTGTTCAATACCACTAACTGGTGGTCAAGGGAAGGCGTGGAACTCAAACCGCCTCCGCTTCAAACGGGTTGAACTTTGTTGATATCGCGCTCCAACTTTCAAAGTTCAAGCCCAAGTCTCTGATATGACAATGTCAAACTCAGCGAGCGACATCTTCTGTCAATGCCATTATATCATGACCTGAAATCGCCGTAACGAGGTACATATGCAGTTAGCAGTCCTCCGAACCGCCTCGGTTATGTAACCGACAGGATCGGAGCCATAGAACTACTTACGAAGCTTGCCAATTGAACTCCTCGGCCCCGCCCATAAGCAGTGGTATGACATCTACCGCCGTGACAGCACAATCGGCCTTCTCTGGAGTGGCTAGTTCGACGTCTTCTATGGGATGATGATGAGCTTCAAAGCCGTTATGACCATTCGAAGCGACCAAGAGGAACTCCCGTTGATCATGGGTCATGGGTTGAAGTACGCCACCGATCAAGTTCGGATGAGTCGTTCGTTGCTGGAGTGCGGAGATCTTCAAGCAGCGACGAAGATGTTCCTGACAGTGATTCTGCAGGTTTACCCTGACACGTTGTCGCCGAGAGGAAGAAGTCCAAGGGTCAGCTGCTTTGGATACCGGAACCCTGTGACGTACGTACTATGCAGTGGGAATGATGGAAGACACCCACTCGTGATAGACCGGGTGTTATAAGGTTGATCAAGTCCGGAATATTCAGGCTCTCAAGTTCACCCTTTCGTTCCCGTCACTTTTAGCCCCGGTAATGGACTTTGGTATCCTCGCTGATCGCCATCTCGGCGACAATGTGCCAGGTAGCTGCCTAGTCTATATCAGTCCGCGTTTCTGAATCAGCTCTGGCTAGGGACCTCGCTACTCGACGATCTTCGCAGTAACCGAGCACCCGCTGTCTCTCCAGAAAACTCGAATCTGAAACGTACCAAAGATGGTATCATACTGATACCTCAGTAAGCATTTCCTTCCTATTCACCCGATCCCTCTCAAACAGCAGCGAAATACAAGGCCTTCCTCAGATCCAAATGATCCCCTGAATTGGCCATTATGGAGAAAGATCATGCTGATGGCCACCATTACATACGGAGCAGGCGTAGTGGGCTCTTTCGGACCCGTCATCTCGGCCGGTTTGACCCAGGTCGCGGCGAGTCTCGACACTTCTGTCAATACCTTCTCTATGATGACCGGAGATATGTGTCTCGCGCTGGGCCTGGTACTAATTTTCACAGCACCTGCAAGTGTCATCTGGGGTCGTCGGCCCATCTTTTTGCTTGGAAACGCGGTTCTTCTCGCAAGCGCCATCTGGAGCGCGACCTCCAAAGACGCGACCAACTTTCTCGCCAGCAGGATTATTGGCGGCATAGGCTTGGCTCCGCTGAATTGTTTGGTGGAAGCTGTGATCGCGTGAGTGACGGGTTAACTACTGTGATGTATGGCTCATTTCATTTAGTGACGTCTTCTTCGTACATGAACGTGGTACATGGATATCAGTGTGGAATGTAAGTCATGACATTGTCCGTTGGATCTTTTCTGACTGAACTCCTCTCAGTTTGCTATTCAAGGCGGTATTTGTGGAGTATCTATAGTAAACGGTTATCTGATTCAATACGTGTAAGTTCATCGGCGCCGCCTGTCCTTGGTATTGATTCTTCATCACAGCTCGTGGCGAGTGTGCTTTGTGATAGAAGCTGCATTGGTACGCAGGTGTCTTCAATCCTTGCGTCAGTTCATTCATTCGTATCCAAATCTAGTTCGCCGTTCAATTCATCCTCACATTCTTCTTCGTTCCCGAAACCGCTTACGTTCGAAACGAGGGCTCGATGGAAAAGGAAGCATGTGTTGTGGATGATCAAGGGGTCCCGAAACCTGACGCAAAAGCCGAGATAATCGAAGGAGATGACACGCCCAGACATTCTTACTGGCGTTCTCTGAGTCCTTTTGCTTGTCGGAGATTCAGTGACGAGAGCTTCTGGAAAATCTTCGTTCGACCATTCGTGTTACTGTGCAGTCCCGTTGTCGCCTGGGGCGCCCTCATCAACGGAACTACGGATGCCTGGAGTGAGTCCTGCCTACTGGTTCTCAACCTTCACGGCTCAATCTAAGCTTGGTAGTCGTGGCCCTCTCTGTCTCCGTTTCCTCTCTGTTTTCTTCCCCTCAGTTTGGATACAACTTTGCCCCAGGCCCTGTGGGCCTCATCTCTGGGATCGGTCCACTTATCGCCGCTGTTCTCGGTAGTGCACTTGCCGGACCTCTGTCCGACTGGTCAGTAACGTGGCTCTCGCGTCGTAACAGGGGTATCTATGAACCCGAGTGGGCCTCGATCGTTTTCGCCATGTTCTTTTTGAGTTGACTGTCTTCCAAAAGGTTCAGGCTATTTATGGTCATCCCGATGTTGATCGCCACGACGATGGGTTGGTTCGGTTGGGCCATCAGTGCTCATTTGCTTGAATTATGGATCGGCCCTGCCATCTTTTACTCCTTGCTGAATTTCGGCCTCGCAGTGGGCTCTATAGGGTACGCAGTTCTTTGTCATGCAAACTCATGCATCGAATTGACTGCGGGATCCAGGGTGGTTGCCTATGTCGTGGACGCACATGGCAACTATGCTGCGGAAACGTTTGCGGCCATCAAGTACGTACCTTGCCACACCCATCTTACGGAATTCGTCGCTGACCTCAGGGTTCTTCCCTACCTCGCGTTGATCGCAGTCTTTTCAAGAATGTATTCATATTCGCACTGACGTACTTTGTCGTCCCCTGGCTGGACAACCAAGGTGTGTCCATGACGTCTCCTTTTTATTTCCGACCCACCTCACCTGTCATTCCGTGTTCGCCGTTTCCCTTTTCATACCCAGGGGTTCTTCGTACGTTTTGTACCATCGGCGGCATCAATATTTGGGTGTGCCTTATGACGGTACCGATGTATATCTATGGGAAGAGGGCACGCAGTTGGGTGCACAGAACGCCCTGGATGCTGACTTGAGAAGTTCGAGAAGTGTTATCTGCTGTATAGCACCACGCGCACGTCATACTGCTTTCGCATGTTGTATATATGATATCTGCTGCTACAGATGTCGACGTCCACCCGAGTTTGTGGACTCCGCTGTGTTCTCTCCGCACTCCGTCCCACGGAGCGAAAACCCGCGTGATGAATGAGTAGATCCAATATGAAGCCGACGGACAGCCATAAGGTTTGATAGAACTCTGTGTTACCATAATTGTATGGCGAGGGGTGCGCATCGCCACTGAACACTGTCCAGCGCTCTTGTCGCTCGCGAAGCGGCTATCAGGCCATGCTTTTTGCACTCTGGGTGGCAGTCTGAAGATCCCAAATTCCTCTAACGAGGCGGGATTGCTATTCGACCGGCTTTCCCTGAGCGTGGGTACAGTGAAACTCTGTAGACATGTGTCAGACCTCGACATGCGCCGGCATGACCGTTTGAATCTCCTATTTCAATGCTTATCGAGCGGGGGTCCTGATATTGATACAGTCTGTTATGCTGATCGATCGTCGTACGCCACTACGTTATTTCATCTGTCTCGATAGCCTGCGTACCGCACGTGGTGGCTAGTCTGGTGACCAGCCCGTCTATGAGGCACGTGCTGCGATCCTGCGGATGAGGCACGTGCCTCATAGACGGGCTGGTCACCAAACTAAGTGGTGGCGCGTACGACGCCATTGCGCCTCCGAGTCAGCGTTTCAACCACGAACACTGGCAACCCTACTCTCATCTAGCCAGACGACGGAAATGACTTGCCATCTGGGTCGTCCCTGGCGAATCTATGGGATTCAAATCATCATATTAGTCCCTGTACGACTCAGATAATATGAAAGGTAAGGTATGGAACGAATGGTTCCAGATAGGTATGTCAGTCACGGTCATCATATACATGGATCACTCAGTGGATGAACAATCGAGTCAATTATCTTTTTATTCCAAGCAGAAAATAGGAATCTTCATGCTTTGCATGCCGGGCATTGGCCTGAGTCCGAGTCCGCTGCGCTGCGGCAAGCTTACTTGTGGTCAGACTTTGGAACTTCTACCCGATCGTTCAACTTCGCCATAGCAGCCTCGAATCATAACAGAGTCGAAGCCCAGTGGTGAGAAGTTCCAGGGTCGTAACGGTGGCCCGGGCAGGTCGCCTTGTCCTTGACTATGTTCTCCTTCCGAAACACACGACGAAACCGACCATCAACCACCTACCTCTTCCAAGACAATAATTGCAGAGTCGAGACTATTGGAGAGAAGCTTTCGAGAACCTTGGAGCAGAACTGCTAAGTCATGTTTCATTCGATAGCCTTGCTCTTGCACGTGCTTCAGCAAACTTCGTAGTGACGTTACCACTAAACGACCTTTCGTAGGCCTTTTGAACGCTGTGATTGGATGGCGGTGGACCAAAAAGGCAAAAAAGGGTCCTTTGACAAGCTCGGCACGCACATTTGTTCAAGACCAGTCATGACTGATTCAGGCTGCTGTCCCGACTCACAGAAGACTGGTCATTCATCCTATTCAATTCTACACCCGTTCCAGACAAAACATGTCATCGGAGAGTTGGTGGTCGAGGGTATGAGCACAAATCTTTGCGTGTTTGTCCTAAATCGTTTTCTATGGTTGCGGGCCGTAGCTTGCAGCCATCATCAGCCTCACGATGCACTCGGTGCAGCGAGTCAAGAACTATTTTGTAATCGTTATTCTATTCATGGATGTCTCTGACTTTGCGGAATGGCTGTTCTGCTTGCAGTCATTGGAATGTTACCTCAGATCCAACATCCAACATTTATTCACATAGCATCCACAACACAGGTGAGATAGCAGGGATATATGTCCAAAATCTCGGGAAGCACAAGAACATTACTGGGAACTGGTGGTGAATGCCCATGTCTCTGGTTGATAGTGCACTGATGATGATAGCACATGGTCTTCATTACACAATTCAACCCCTGCAACTGTCAATAGTCATTGTCTGCGGGGTTGCTTGAGCTCTTTTTGCTCTGGATGGAGAAAGGCCATGGAATTTACAGGTGTGTAGCTAATTTATTGTCTGTAAAAGATGAGAGATTCATAGTACTGCAAACAAGTTACTTTCTCTTTGCTATGAGTATTTGCCCTGACTTGACTACATTGATTGATGAAGTACCTGAGCCTTATAGTGTCACTCAACTTATGTAGGTTAGTTCTTTGATGGAAATTGGATAATATTGACATGGTATAGTACATTCTTACAAGAAGTTGAAACTATGGATCACATAACCTTTTACAGTGATTCTGAAGCAGTAGTGCTTTTCCTGATTGATTGATGGACATTGGTAATAGAATGACCTAGGGCAAGTCACTCCAGGCATACCTTTCACTTGATAATAAATCACCATGTTTAAAATCCACAGCCATGATATCAGTCCAACATGTGCATAGATGCTGCTGTGTTACCTGCCCCAATTTCCAGTGAGTGCTTGGTCTTGTTCCACATAACAAACAAACTGGAGCACAAATATTGTAATATTCATGTGTCTACCCACCTACATGAATAAAAGGAACCCATGAAGTAAAGGATGCACCAGAGTTGCATAAGTTCTGAACAGCTATATGTAATGCTTCTGCTGCCTCTGTGCATTCAGGTACTTTCCCATCTCTGAAAAGATATTCATATACATCCTTTGTCACATTCAGTGCATCATGGTCCCCTATTGACCACATTGTTGCAATGACACTATTGTAGCCAGCAACAAGCATTCCAGCTGCAAGGTGAACAGATTCTTCTGCCAGCTTCACATCACCCTGTGCAGTTTGACAAGCAGAGAGAAATGCAAGGCCTTTTTGCTGGTGTGAGAGTTTAATGATGTCAGAAAGCTTCAGACGATGGCCATCTGCAAGGCAAAGCCCACTATCAAGTGGACTGTGTGGATCTTGTATGCCATGACATGCAAAGTGAACCCAATCAGCTGTCTTCATTTTCTGCATAACATCTGTGATTGTACCAGAAGACTCCTGAAGGGTGACATTGGAGAGCCTGGTGGTCAGTGTTCTGATGTGATCTATCTCTTCTTTCACTGATGCTAGAGGAGGTAGCTTGTCTGTTTCTGATTGTGGAACAGCAAGAAGTTTGATATTGGTTGAAAGTAGTGAATCTTTGCAAGTTGATGATACAAGAGCACTGAGAGAGGGTATATAGGAAGATATGGCAAAATCTAAGAGTTTTGTGCCATTTTTCATTGCATAGAGACCTGCAGCATGAATGGGAAGAAAGGCAAAGAAACCAGTTGGACACCAAAAGATATGAGGCATTGTTTCACCTCCATATGGTTGAATCTAGATACAGGAAAAATTCATTTGGAAAAATATAAACATAACTGAAAAGACTGACATACCCTCTTGAATTCCAATCTTTCTAGAATTGGATTTACAACATTGATCCAGAGATATTCCAAGATCCTTTGAAGCACATCATCAGGAGTAAGTCCTTTTGTTTGCTGTGATTTGACTCTGACTGCTCTGATCACATCAACATCAGAATCCTCTTCAAACAACCAGTCAAGGAACTGCTGTGAGGCAAGGCTCTCTTTACAAAATTTATGGATGTGTGTGAAAGTGATATTGCGAGAAACAATGAGATGATTTTGCTTTAGCAAGCCATGAAGAATGATTTGCAGATACATTAGTGTAAGGTGGTTGGTCTGAGGAAGTGGAACTTGAATGATAGTTGTTGACTGTGCCCCAATTACCAATGCATCACATTGCTTTTCACTAGAATTGAGGTAGATGACCAGTCTAGAGTGTGTAGAGGCACAAATCTGCTCAAATGTCATTGGGAGTAGGAATTGATCAAAACCTGGCAAGGACCAAATCTTCTGCAGCAACTTTTCCCTTCTCAGTGCAAGATCATGGTGTCTCTGGGTTTCATCCTCAAGTGACCTGGTTCCAGCAGGATCAGTCAGGCTCCCTTTCAACCTGTGAGATACAAGATTGTTATGAGTGCTGGCATGCTCCAGTTCTTGAGAGATCTGTTGAAATTGATGGGCTAGTGCTGGATGTTGAAGCTGAAGTCCATCAACAGGAGTACGAAGTTGCAAGAACTGATTCCAGACAATTGAACGGCCTTGTTCAAGCCATTCAACAGCTTTTCTGGGAAGACCAGCTTTGAGTGCAGCTGCAGCTCCATCTTGTACAACATCAGCAGCCTGCTGGAGAACCTTGTGGCGCTCTGGAAGTGAAAGGCCAAGCCATGCTAGCTGAGGGAGTAAACCAATTGCAGTAGCATATGCATCAAGGATAGTCTGGGAGTTGCCCTCAATGTTTGCAGAAGAAATCCATTTGTATGCAGCATAGAATCTGGTGGAGGTGGATGCAGTGGAGATGTTACTAGCACTTGCAAAGTGCAAAGTAGCAGCAGAAAGTTGAGAAGATTTGCCAGAATGATTGAAATATACCAGGAGTGCACTTCCAAGGTGATACAGACAGGTTGCTTTGTGAGAGTGGTCATTTGGAATACAACAAACTGCCTCCTCTAGAGTTGAAATACATCTCTGGATGTCCTGCAAGTCATTCAAATGCTCAAATCGCTTGGACAGTGAGCCTCCAAGTGTAGTTAACAATCCTGGCCTATAAGGGTGACCATTGGGAGTAAGATGCAGAGCCATCTCTGCCATTGAAATGGACTTGTTTAGATCCGCAAGGTCACTGGTGTGTTCAAAACGAGATGATAACGAGGATCCAAGATTGTTCAAGCGAGTTGGTTTGTTGGGATTGTCATTAGGAGTGAGATGTACTGCCTTACTTGACAGCAAAATGGACTGGTCAATGTCTGTGAGGTCACCAAGATGGTGAAAGCGACAGCGCAATGACATTGCAAGGTAGTCCATCCATGTTGACTTGGTAGAATGATTGTCAGGAGTGAGGAAAACCACCTCCTCAAACGTTGAAATAGACTTGTTAATATCTGCAAGATTCCCAAGGTGTCCAAAACGATGTTGCAGTGAGATCCCGAGATTAGCCAATAGGTCTAATCTATCAGGGTGGTCCTTAGGAATGAGACCAACTCCCTTTTCATCCATTAAAATGGATTTGTTAATGTCTGCAAGATCACCAAGGCGCTCATAGCGATGTCTTAATAACTTTCCAAGGGTCTTGAAGCATCCTGGCCTCATAAAATGTCCATCAGGGATGAGATTTAATGCTTCTTCTTGCATTATGATGGCCTTATTAACATCTGCGAGGTCACCAAGACGTTGAAATCGACCACATAGTGAGCTTGCAAGGTTGTTTAACCTGGATGGTTTATCTGGATGATCATTGGGCATGAAAGACAGTGCTTCCTCAAACACCGAGATGCATTTATTGACATCTGCAAGGTTACCAAGGCGCTCAAAGCGACGCATCAATGAAATTCCAAGGTTGTTTAACCAAGTTGACCTGTCATGATAGCCATTGAAAGGATGATGCAAGACTTCCTCAAGTGTTGATATGGACCTGTTGATGTCTGCAAGGTCACCAAAGCGCTCAAAGCGCCTTAGTAATGTCATCCCGAGCTGACTCAAAAGGCCTGGTTTGCCACCATGGCCATTGGGCATGAGACACACTGCCTCCTCAAAAATTGCAAGGGACTTGTTGAGGTCTACAACATTGCCGAAACGCTCAAAGCGATAAAGTAATGAGACACCGAGGTTCTGCAATAGAGCTGGTTTATGGGCGTGGTTGCTGGGGGTGAGATGTATGACCTCTTCAAACACAGATATAGACTTGTTGATGTCCACGATGTCACCAAAGCACCGAAAACGTTGAGCCAATGAGCCGGCAAGACTGCTCAACAAGGATGCTTTGATAGGATGGTCATTAGGAATGAGATGTAAGGCCTCCTGATATGTCATAATGGACTTGTCGATGTCTGCTTGATCACCGCATCGCTCCAAACGGCGGGATAACGACATTGCGAAGTAGCTCAACCTGTAGGGCTTGGCGGGATGGTCGTTCGAAGTGAGTCGTACCGCCTCCGAAAACATCATAACGGAGTGGTTTATGTCTGCGAGATCTCCGAGCCGCTCGAAGCGATGATAAAATGAGAATCCCAACTTGTCCGACCAAGCAGGCTTGTCTGGATGCCCATCAGGAGTAACTTTCACGGCATTCTCTAACATTGAGATCGCCTCATGTATGTCAGCAAGGTTGCCACGATCTTCGAATCGACGGCTTAATAGACTCCCAAGGGTAACTAACGCTGCAGGACGGCGGGGATCCCCATCCGACAACCTCAGTAACGTAGCCCTTCCCTTCCTTATAGATTCCTCGTCGGTTGGATTCACGGGTCCAGTCAAAGAGGTCCCAGACCCCTTCGTCTTCATCGAGACAGAGATCCCAGCCATCTGCAGTGCAAGCCACGCTACTCGGTGTGCGTAACTCACCACCGCTCCCGAGAGGACATCATCCTGTCTCTGTAGACGGGCCAGAAGGGCGAAACAGAGATCGAGGGCTGTCACAGAATGATCCCCATGGTTACTCACGCGAAGTTGGAGCGAATCATGATACAATGCAACTGGTATACTGAGATCATGATAATGATTACTGTCTCGGCAGTGGACGAATTTGGCAGTCGCCAAGCTGAATAATACATCGGAGTGTTGAGGGTGGCCAGCGGGGCACAGGTCCAAGGCATGCTCGAAAGACGAGATGCATTCATCCAGATCGCTTCCGTTCTGAAGGCGGCGGTATTGTAGGAGGGCACGATTCCCGACATCGATGAGTTGTGCTAACTGGCTTGGCGCATCTGACTCTGGTGACTATGGTGTGTGACGGTGTAAGAATGCGTCCAAAACCGAAACGGGTCACTCACTGCCTGTTTTCCTTCATGATCACTGATCTCGCAAATGCGTCGTTCGATGAAAACCTTGAGCGACGGGTTCGAACGCAAAAGCTCCCTATCTAGAAACCTGATCGCTAAAACGAGACATCAAAGGGTGTGTATGACAATGATGGAGTCGCTTACGCTGGAGTTGTTCGTTGCGATCGAGAATATCACCCACTGTGGTCCTAAATCGGCGAAGCAACACGTGGTTCCCGCGCCTTGTCCCAGCAAAGATTTTGAAGGAAATGGATGACGAATGTTTTGATGGCCTACGATTGGGAATTATTCAAGAAAATGAGAAACAAAGCGATAACGGCTCACAGGAGGATCTCTTCATCCCACTCCACCACGTCCTGACCCACCGACACGGGCTTATTCGAGGTTTTGATATATCTTCCATCGGTTTCTACGATAACACAGACATTGACCAGTATGCCATGGATGCCAGATGCCACATCGGTGGTATGGATATCTAGGTGGGGTGTGAACGATCTGCCCAGTTACCAACCTCTTGATACGTACGAGTAATGAATACGTGCTCGCCGTTAGTCTTATCAGCCGAGCATGATTCGGTACGATCAGGGTGCGATTTCTGGGGAACAGAAGAAGAGTGAAACGGATTGTCTGCGTCCATGGTCAGGAGCTGTATGTAATCTACAGCAGACAAGAGATTGCGGTGGATCTGTGTTTGGAGTTGTTTGACCTCCTGCTCCGGATCCACTACACCAATTTCACAGTTTTGTACGCCAATGGGTTTCCGATCTCCACTGCGAAACTGGTCTCTACCTTACACCAATTGTTTGCCATCTCTCACCGTCATGATTCATGACCTCGTGACATCATTAACGTCAATTCCACCAGTTGATCCTTAGACTACACCACTTTCCGGCGACCGCATCGGGATCTCGATGACGTTCGTGCGTGTTCATCATGTTCTCTTTCATGTCGTGGGATTTCAGCACTACTCAAACGTGAATAAACTCGTAGTGCTAATCCACACTCATGATTCCTTCTGCTTATTGTGGCGCAGAAGTCCGCAGACGTCCCTTATTTCTCCTCGATAAAATGCTTTCATAGCACTCATTATGCGCTCACGTCCTCCCAGAATGCGGGTTCTGTGAAGACTGTCTGGTTCAGGATGGAACAGGCACAGCGCCAGGTAGCCAACGTTTTGACCTCCAGCTGGATTATAACCGGACCACATTCTGCACGCATACACTCACGTACGAACCATTGTCACCGACGCTTGCGACGTCACCGTCCCGAATACGTGTCTTACCAACCCTGGAGCTTGTTTGACTGAAGGACCACACAGATAACGACCGGCCGTGGCCAAGCGCGGAAATGCAGACGAGCAGACGGAACTGGATCACTCTGCATGGAGGGCTATGAAGTACAAGGACTGTTATTTATGACGTTTAAATTGTACATGTGACTAGCATAGACTGGCATACACATCCAAATGGGGCCCGCACCCTCAAAAAAAATTACACAAGAACAGAAACGAGCCAAATATGGACAAGTGCGAACAAGATATCAATCAAGCAGGGTAGCAATACGGAGTACAGACCATCGTCAGCAACCAGAAAAAGACAATAACAAAGGACCCATCACCGTCATTGTCCTGTGCGTGGACACTCTTTGGCGCAGCCGACGGTTAAGCATCATCAAGCTCAATGGCCTCGGACGGCCAGTAATATCACGGTTTCTGCTGGCCGCATACACTTGGCAAGGAGTGGTGTAGCAGACACGGGAGCGACTGTGTGGCCAGGACCAACAGCACCAGTTGAACAATTCCAAATAGGAGGGATACCGTGATCTGGACCACCAGGACAGTTGCGAGTC
The DNA here is from genome assembly GCA_038094155.1 of Pulveroboletus cf. aberrans. Classification (NCBI taxonomy): domain Eukaryota; kingdom Fungi; phylum Basidiomycota; class Agaricomycetes; order Boletales; family Boletaceae; genus Pulveroboletus; species Pulveroboletus cf. aberrans. Next base: position 1,363 of record JBBPTO010001074.1, on the reverse strand, counting down.
GCCCTTCCAGTCGGGATCACCGAATTTGAAGCAAGAGTGAAAACAAGCAACCGTGGCACGGAGTTCCTCGCAATTAGCATGCAACGAGTCCGAAAGCGGATACTCGCTGGACGAATTTCTAGTGATAGGTCAGACAACATGGGCTCCAGGTTTGGCCGAAGCGTGGGAGGCGGGTCCGACAAGGCCCTGAACTATGGAATGCCGGAGCCTCATCGCGCTCCCTCCCGCAAGAAATTTACCTAAATTTGGCAACAATCGCGTGCAGGACACCGATCACCGTTCTGAAGATTCGCCAGCTGCCGACTGAGACGGACTGTAGGAATATTTGTCGGGTGCACAAGTGCAACCAAACTCGTGCAAACTACAGACCGTCAAATGTCAAATTACACTGATGAATCACTGCGCATGTGCAAGTTGAACATGGTACCATGGTACTCGTCAAATCATAATTAAGCTAATGTAATCCGGGAAACGAACATGCGGTGCTGTTCGTCCGCGTTCGAAGCCGATCGGATCGATTGACGATGCGCGAATGCGCGACGACCCAGCGGGGTGAGTACCGAGTACCGAGTACCGAGTCGCGAACGCAGGTGGTACGCCAGTGGAGGCACCCTGGAAGAGCTGTCGAGCTGCGTAAGCCCCTCCAACGAGGTGGTGAACGAGACGAGAACCGAGAATGACTGTGCCCACGAACCTGCTCGATCGAGCCGAACGGGCCCAGTTGCTGCCAGTTGCTGCCAGTCGTCCCCACGTTTCGAGCTTCAAGTTCAGCTCGTTCGTTCGAGGTTCGCTCTCCTGGCTCCTCCTGAGCATTACGGGCATATTTGCAAACCGCGTTTCTTCCATTGAACCTTCTCTCTGCCTCGGTGTTGTGAAGGTCATCGAAGCTGGAAACACGTCTAGAAAACGGGTTCGGTGAGCAGCAGCTGTCACGTCACCCCATGTGTTTTCATTCCTGATTTCTGCAGCGTCCCGGTGGTTTTGCGAACATTCCAATTGGTTGACAGGTAGGCTTGTTCCAGGCTGTTCGTGCCGATTTACGGGAAGCATTGAGGGTGGCGGGTTGCTGCGGCCGGTAACGGATCAGAGGAGGAGGATGAACTACGGTCACGAATCTGCTTGAGCCAAACATGAAACCTCGCGGTTGGAGCATTTGCCTTGGGCTGTGGAAAGCACTGGGGAGCCTGGGCGTCAGTGTGTCACAGGGTGCTAATGCCCGGACTTGGGAAGGGCAGAGCAGACTCACTCGGACTTGGACTTGGAGTAGTATCACCGGTACTGTAAATGGAGTGTTAGCACGGATCCCACCATCCAAATCGCCTGTGCCGGTGTGTGGTGGGTGTCAGCCAATGGCACCATCGTG
>JBBPTO010001073.1:0-17588 GCA_038094155.1 Pulveroboletus cf. aberrans | reverse complement strand
TTAGTTTTCAACCACCATCATGGTTAGGTCTCTCTCTCTTACTTAACAAAATTCTATCCTTTCTCTGCTTGATGCTGGCCAATCTGGTGAACCCATTGCCAAGCAAATGGATGTCAGCCCTTCTGATATATCCAAACTTCACTCCAAGAGTTGTTTCACCCTTTTCAAAGCTGTGAAAGGCCACCCTTGCAAGCTTTCCCCTACCAACATCCACCATGCCCAACACCTTATGACCTCTGGCAAAGCTGAAACACTGTTTAAGTGACAAAATCCCTTACCAACATCATCCACCAACCCCTCTCTGCCAGTACAGTCCATCTTAACTTGAAAATATCTGGTATAAAGGCTGTGGTAAAGTCCAAACATCCCATTCTCTCTACTAGACATAGCAATGCTCATTTGAACTTTCCTTATGGTCACAAGGATTGGACTCTGGAGGACTGAAAGAAGGTGATATGGTCAGATGAGATCACAATCAATTATTCAGGGTCAGATGGACACAGATAGGCATGGAGAAAGGCAGGTGAGGGGCTCAGAAATAGGCTGATGCAAGGTACCCTCAAGTTTGATGGTGGTTCCTTAATGATGTGGGGCAGTATGACTTGGGAGGGGGTGGGACTTGCCACCAAAATTGATGGTAGGATGGATGGTGACTTTTACCTTCAGATTTTGAAGGATGAACTTCAGCAAACACTGGAGTATTATGGTCTCAATCCTCCTGACATCATTTTTCAGCAGGATAATGATCTCAAGCATACATGCAAAAGGGTCAAGGAGTGGTTAGAGGAACAACTATGATCTGGCCTGCACAGTCTCCTGACCTAAACACTATTGAATGCCTCTGGGGTTATCTCAAAAGAAGGCTTGCAGAGCATGAAAACCCTCCTAGTAGGATTCGTGGATTGTGGGCAAGAGTTGAAGAGGAGTGGGAGGGAATATCAGTTGAGGAGTGTCAGAAACTAATTGAGAGCATGCCTAGAAGGATTCAGGCAGTGCTCAAAGCAAAAGGAGTTCATACAAAGTACTAATAATACCCAAATACCCTTGTAAATGCAAAAGCTCAAAAACCCTTTCCATGACAACACTGTTTTAAACTGGCCATATCTCTGTGCCATGTGAATTATATCACATGACTTAGGAACCAATCCGATAGCCAAGAGCATGCTCTATTTATATCTCCCCCAAGGTTAAGTGAAATTCCCACAGGGGTAGGCAGTGGGCATTACACACTATAAATAAGGTAAACATGGAAAGGATTTTTGAGCTCACTGTACTTATTGAAACAACTTGAAACCAGTGAAGGCTCTAGTCACTCAATCATCAAGAAAGGAGGAAAGAGAATGATGAGTTGATGTCAGTGGTGCTGAGGAATCACCAAGAGGACATGACTGTCCTTTATACACTACATGGGAGTTTGTACATATTGTACACTAATCTAAGATATACATACTGTACATGTATGTATCTAATGTATTTATGATCATATGGAAGCATGTCACAGCCCTGTACATGCCTGATGTTCAAGGATGTGGAGGAATGAATCATCATACATGAATACAACAAGTAAACACAAGTTGGATCTTAAATAAGTGGTAATGGGTTAGATTGGACCATTACAAGCCATTATGAACTATTTAATGCTAATAAAAATGTCAGAAATTGAAATGGACTCTGGAAAAATGCTAGTAAATCTGTATTAAACATGAAAATGATGTAGATCATGAATTAATCGATTATAACACATATCTGACCTCTATCTTACATATCTATGTAACCCTCCATTACTAATCTACAGTCCCTTCAATGGATATATACTCTGACTCTGACAGTATGAAGACATGACACATATGTCCTGTGTCAAGCTTTCACCCCTCCAGTACTGAGTCCTATTACACATTTATTCAAAAAAAGACCCAGCTGTTCCTCAGCTGTGATTCCATGGCTTGACTTTGTAACTCCATGTTGGACCAGGACCTTGACAAGGGCATTGAAGACAGCATGGAAAATGCCAAGTGAGGTCCTGATGTGAGTGGGGTGACTGGTTGTGTCATTAGTAGAGACCTAATACCCGCGGGTATGTGTGTTCCAGAGCGGGGTGGCATGACACGGCTCGGATAAATATGACGATGACTACGACATGACAATCGAGCTGCGGCGATCGTCGGGTTATCGTCATCGTCATTGTAATGGTATGGAGGGGGGGGGAGTGGCACGAGGGGGTGGAGGTCGACGGTGCGAAGGCGCGCGGGAATGGAGGGGTTGTAGTGCCACTGCGCTGCGTCGCAGAGGTGGTCGAAGTCGCCCCCGCCGTTGTTGCGTTGTGGTTTCAGTTGCAACTGTAGCCGTGCCAGGTGTCGCGTCGCCGTCATCACTGCGTTGCAGTTGCACCTGCGACTCCCGCGTTGTCGCCGTCGCTGTAGGGTGGCTGCGGTTGTGAGCACAGTCACGTCACCAACTCATGGTCACTAGTGTGATCCTGGTGTCGTGTTGTAGTTGCTACTGATCACACGGTGAGACGAGTCCAGATGACACTGCGGCAAGGGTGAGATAGGGCCGTTGGGTCCGTGTGTGAGCAACCTGCAATGGCAATGGGACAGACAAGCGCAGGGTGGGGCCGCGACTTAAGCCAGAGCTGAGCCGGGCCAAAACAGAGCCTTAGATGGCGGCCCGGCTCTCGATTTTCATAAGCCTCAGCCGACCAAAGCCGAGCTTGAGCCAAGCCGGACCGTGCACAACACTGGAACGATGGCAGGGGTCGTTCTTAGTTCCCCTATCCTCTCGTCACTCTGTATATACACGAGTCTATTCAAAGTTATTGCTTCAAGTTCACTACAAATCCCCTGACCTGGCTGGTTTCTGCTTAGTCTGTTCGACGCATGGAGGCTTCTGTGCAAAATGGAAAGGTTATGACGTGGCGTCTGTTGCGAACTTTGAAGCCCTACTCGTGAGCGGTGGTATCAATGTCGCTCTATTTTTTGCACGGTCATCACTCACAAAGCAACATAGGAACATTTCGTCGGCCTTGCACGGCGGAAAGACATCCAAATTGGGAACATCCCTGCAGGTGCCCGGGCCCCGACCCTGCATGCACTGCCGTTGAGTGGACTATACCAAGTTATGAAGGATGAGTGAATCTCACTTTAAACACACCGAATGCTCCCTCTGGTTGAAGTAGGCCATCCACTGTACAACATGAGGGACTTCCGCCCAGTGGGCAAAACGATTGCGGGTGCGATGTCCCCACTTGTGGTGCATACGATGGCGGTGGCAATGCAACATCGGGGACAGGGTAGCCACTTGGCCTGGCTGCAACAACTGCAACAGTGGCAGCAATGGGGAGAAGGGCAGAGAAGTGGAGGTGCATGCGATGTAGTACGTTGTGATGGATCCTTGAGTTGAGCAGGAGACGAAATTCTGCCACAAAGCAGCATCCCCTTCGCTGTATAAAACCGGAGGTGAGTTATTGCTGCCGCCCGCTTATTCTATTGTAACACGTATACGCTGACACCTCAGACATGGCAACACTATGCGAGCCCAAGTAATCACTCACCTGTCACATATAACGAAGCGTGTTGGACGGGCGTGTCGGTCATGCCAGTGACTCAGCTGAGACTACTATCATCGGTGGTTATTGAAGACTAGAAGAAATTTTGTAATCAGCAGAAATTCTCTAGTTGGCTACACCATAAGGTCAACTTGGTCTGGACGAAGCTAGCTTATGGCAACACACTCTGCCTTAGGAATAGAATAAAATTTAAATAGATGACTTTCCATAGCTAGAATAGAATATATGCTGCCTGCCAATCCACGTGTCACACAGACTGAGACGCCTTCACGCAATACCTTGCTGCAGCTGAACAAGAAGAACCTGAGGAAGAAAGCCACCCCATTGTTTAACACAGGTATTTCATGTATTTACAACACATACTCTAATGCAAGACAAATTGCTAGGAATTTACAGTGTTGGGATGCATTACAGGGTTTCCAAGCACAGGCCTGGATGAAGATTGATTGCATCAGCATCAGAGAAGAAATAAAACCACCAGAAACAATGCCAAATGCAACCACTAGTCTCAAAACATTGCCAATTTGGAAATAATCACTTTAGATATATGCTTTTCCCCTCTTTCTCAGCATCCTGTCAAAGCTAAGTAAAGGGATAGATTGCCCACTAAGCTGCTGCACAGGAGTGGCAAAAACAACTGGTATTTACCTAAGTAAAGGGGCAGATTGCCCACTACATAAATTAGCTATATTGTAAAGTATGATAGCAAAACAGCTCACCTCAGCCACTGCCCAGGAGTGGTAAAAACAACTGAGAGAGCTGACAGCACAAGAAGGAAATTAAATACTGGGTGGAAGCATGATCACACCTCTGGTGATATCTGGCTTACTCTAACTGGAATAAGTCAGATTTATGTAGCTATTTGTCAAGGTAAAATAAAGAAATGAAGATGGCATATTGAAGGAAATAGAAATTCCAAAGGTGACATAAGAGACATCAAAAGCATGTACAAGTATGTATGGAATGGTACCTGACTGGGCTGACAAGTGTCAGTGGGGTGTGAGGTTGACTCATCAACTCCATGTTGGAGATGGTGTTTTGACATATCCTATATTATTTTTGTGGGAATACATTATGGATATACTATACCAAATTGTGTGAACTGCTTACTTGTGGCCTGAAACACTACATCAAGTAACTACTTTGATATGTTAGTAAAATAAGAAACACATTCATATTTTGGACATATTATGAATCTGTGCCTGTAAAATATAGTCCCAGACAGCCTTGATATTGGCCTATGACCTTTCTAAATTACATAATGTTAGGATCAAATCTGACAAAGATGTGTCATGTTCACCTCCTCATTTAATTTTGGCCCATGAAGGCAGTAAAAGTCATTATATTAGTATATGAATGCATTTGAGGCCTATATACCCACATTATATAAAATTTCCATTATGCACACACTTTTTGAACTGTTCTAGAATGTGGATATGATTAAAAATCTGGACCTGCAACACAATGGAACCATCAATCAGTAAACCACAAATATTCTTCTTTTTGCATTCCATCATATACATGTTTCTGCATTGTGGTGTGCTGCCACAGATGGACTCTCACAGCCTTCTTTATCTGAGAATATTGTGTGTGAGAATGACAACCTTGAGAACTGGCTCAACAGGGCTTATTTATTTTCTGCTGTTCTTTCTCATTGATGGATTAGTTTTGCCCAGCTTTTTCCCTTGTCTTTCTAGAGACCCAGCATTAATACATTATCTGCCCAACTCTGATTCTTTCTTAATAATTACTTACTGGATAATCTAAAAATCCCTTGATTGCTAGAGGTGCTTGCTAAAGAGGCTCAAATTGCCATTATCTCAGTGTCTCTCACCACTTCAATCTATCCTCCAGATCTATCCAAATTTTACTACACATCCTTCATCAACTTGACAATCTGCCTTTTCCTTTCCAAGGCTTCCTGTACCCTCAAGACTGATCTGGAAGGCTCATGATATCCTTGAATCCAAAGGTGTTTTTATTGTCTGGACCCACTTGCTTCTATAGTGCTGGTGATTCATTTTGGTGGACAACATCAAGTGGTACATAAAGACCTACCACAAGTGAAAACTCATCAAATTCAAAAATTGCATATTCTTCTAGTATTTCTGCCATCGGTGAACTCTTCTACAAGGTTCACATTAACAGTATGTTGATGCTGCAATCCAGTGTATATCAATACATCATTCAAGCCTTGTGTGTGCTTACAGCTTAAGCTCAGCTTTTGTCAGCTCAGGCTTATGAAGGTCAAGAGCTGTGCTGTCATCTAAGGCTCTGTCTTGGCCCAGCCCAGCTCTGGTTCAAGCCACAACCCCACCCCTGTACTTGTCTATCCTGTTGCCATCACAGGTGCTTATATACTGACCCAACAGCCCCATCTCACCCTTGCCACCACATCATCTGGTCTTGTCCCATCAAAAACTACAAGAATCATGCCAGTGACCATGGTGATGGTGAAATGACTGTGCTCACAACTGCACCCATGACCCAACAGTGATGGTAACAATGCAAGAGTTGCAGATGAAATCACAATGCAGTGATGATAGCAACACAACACCTGGTATGGCTACAATGGTATTGCAATGGTATGGCAGTTCAAAATGCAACCACAGTGCAACAACAGCAGTGATGTGACTTCAACCATGGCTGCAATGGGATGAACAGTGCAAAAATGATGGGAGGGCCAGTGCAGAAAGATGGCACTACAACCCCTTCATTCTCATGCACCTTCACATTGTGAGCCTTGAACTTACCCTTCCACTGTCAAGCTGTCACTCATACTCTTGCTTTCATGCCATTGTCCATTTCTCACATTTCCCCTGATGATGTAAACCTCCACCCCCCTTGTGCCACCTTGCTTTTGAACATGCATACCCATGAATATACCTGTACAGTTATCTAATGATGCAGCTCATGACCTGCAAAGCCCTGGCCTCAGCCCTAGACCATGCCCTGTCAAATGTCAAAGTGGATTGAACCCCACCAAGTCATGTCAGAATGACCAGCTTGGCCTAGCCTAGACAGGCTCAGGTCAGGTCAGCTTGGTGCTTCAGGCCAGGCCTTGCACATTACTAATCACTACAGCATGACCACTGATGAATCATTTTCAATCCCTTCTCTCTCTCTCTCTGACATCATCTGTAAAATGGGAAAAGTCTAATTTCATCTAATTTGTGGCAAATTTTGACTTGTTGAGCTTATGGTTGCTTACTGCTGCAAGCAGAATTTGCTTAGCCAATTATACAATAATCCTTCCTTCCTTGAGCCCATCTAAAGTTTGACTAATGCACCCATATGTCTTTAATCTTATGAAAACTTGTTATAGTGTTTTTATTCAATGTACTGTGCAAGTACTAGTACATGGACCATAAGGCTAGCTTAAACTCATGATGATCAGCAAAACAGTTAACATTGGAAGAATAGTGGGATCTGACCAAATCTGGTACTTCTTCACTGCTGAAGATGGGAAGGAGGTATGCTACACAAACAATTCTATCAACACAATGTAGAAAAATAAAGTTTCCTACAGTGATATTCTGAGTTCTCCCACTGTTCTATAACCCCTATCTTGCGCTCCTACCATATCTGAGACCATTCTGCTGCCATTCATTCCAACCTGAGTCAAGCCAGTTGAAGTTTGAAGGTTAGTTTTCAGTCCAATGATCTGGACCTGAGTGCCTGCACACCAGACCTGGTGTTCCTGTGTTCTGGGTTTGGTTAGGTTTTCTGCATTTTTACATTTCCTTTACTGCTATATATAACTTAGTTCCTAGATGGTGTGCAAGCTACTACCATTGATCTTCAGCCTCTAAGTCTGGTTTCATAGTATTTTCCCTTTCTTTCCCTTCAAGCATCTATCAAGTCCTGCAAGTAAAGTTGGTTTTCTAGCCCTACTAAACAGGGGGAAGCCAGACTCTTGTTTTCCAGAATTCTGTGGACATCTGGTGAACCTTTCCTACAGTCCTCTTCTTTTCCCTTTCCTCTCTTTGCAATCCCATTGAGTCAAGATCTACACTCACACTCTATTTTTTGCTTAGGACTTCATTCCAAGGTCTTTTAGCTGTTTTACAATGAATCACTGTAAGGTTATGTAAACCATCTTCAAGAAAAGATGGCTGTACCATCCACATGCCAGTTGGCTCATCTGATTGATTCTTAACATAATTGAACCAGTAAACTAACACACATTGGTAGTCCTTTCTGTCCATGTGAGTGAATGAGAAGAAGTGGTATATGTGAGCAATATACATGTAAGGAATTCTGTTGGCTATACTGTCTGTGCTGATGTAGGTGCAGTCATTTCATGAAGGTCTACCTTGAGCATAGACATAACAGCTGCATCAGTGTAGGTCTGTTTGACTCCCACTGACTTGAAGACAGTGCGCATCTTGCAATTCCACCAATTTCTACCTTGCTTCATCCCATAGACAGACTTCTTTAGCTTCCAAACCACTTCCATTGGGTCTCCTTCAGTGGAACCAGCAGGATGCTCCATATGGACCTCACAATATATCTCTTCACTCAGGTAGGCATGCAATATGTCAACAGACCATTGGTGAAGATCATGAATTATAGCTAGAGTGAGAATGGTGCAAAGGGTGGGCAAGTGTACAGTTGAAGCAAAGACTTTAAGATACTCACAACCAGGCCGCTTGTTGAATCCCTAAGCCACAAGAGATCTCTTATACTGTTCAAAGGAACTGTCAGCATGGTATTTCTTTGCAAAGATCTACTTAGATCCAATGACAGGGCAATTTGAGGATCCAGGAATGAGGGTCCAAGTGTCATTACTCTTATATGCAGCCATTTCCTCAAGGTCAGCCTGTTGCCATTGTTCAGCATCATCTTCATGCATGGCATCAGCATATAATCTATAGAGTGATGGTAGAGGAGCTTTGGTGGACATAGAAGTATGATAAATTTCTTCATCTTTCTCATTGGAGTCTGCAGCTCTCTTACCACTGTTGAGGAGGATTTCTGGCTATGGATGGCAGCCTTGCATCTATTCAAATAGGGCTATCTGTTTCTGTAAGTGACATCAGAAGGTAGAGGAGAAGGTGATGGTGGAGTAGGCATTTGAGGAGGAACAACAGGAGCAGGAAGTGGTAGAGGTACAGCATTGACAGGCTTCTCAGCTTGGTTACCCCCCTCAGAAGCCAATCCATGTGGGACCTCTGGAATATGAGAATCATCATCATTGTTATGCAAGACAGGAGGCATATAGGGGATATCAGGTGTTGAAGTACAGTGACCTCCAAAACTGTTGCAATGTTTGACTTGAACTCAGTGCATGAAGTGCCCTGCATTATTTCATGGGAATTTCACTTTGCTTTGTGGGACCAAACAAAGTACAAACTCCTGGCTACAAATGGGCCTCTGGGCCATGTGATTTGACCATATTAAATCAACAATACCATTGCAACAGTTTTGCACCTTTGTTATTAGGGGGGTATTTAGTACTTGATATAGCCTCCTTTTGCCTTGATCAATGCCTCAATTCTTCTATGCATACTCTCAATCAGCTTTTGACACTCCTCAGCTGGTATTTTATCCCATTCCTCCTGAATCCTCTCCCACAACTCCAAAATTCCTTGGGCAGATTGGCCAGCATCAAGCATAGAGAGAATATTGGCCTTTTGAGTAGCAGAAAGGGATTTCATGATGGTAAAAGTTGAAAGCAAAGAAGTGTGTGAACTAATTCAAACTCAGACACATTGTTTATATGTATATCTTTGTTTGTCTGTGAAATTGAGAACAAATATTATCTTATTTCAATGTGATTCTGCTTTTCCTCTTAAAAAATACAAAGCTGTTGCAATGGTATTGTTGATTTAATATGGTCATATCTTCACAGCCTGTGGGTCAAATCACATGACCCAGAGGCCCCTTTGTAGCCAGGAGTTTGTACTTTGTTTGGTTCCACCAAAGCCAAGCGGAATTCACACGGAATATTGCAGGGCACCTTGTGCACTGGTTTGAAGTCAAACATTGAAATTGTTTTGGAGGTTACTGCAGCTGGAGGGTAAATGGATGAATGAGAAGGAGATTGCTTAGATGCAAGGAAATAGTGCTCATTGGTATCAGCTCACTTTGAAGTGATGGCATGCTTTTTAGTAGGATTATAGAACTTACAACCATTGTATCTCTGTGGATAGCTAATGAGGATGCAATTTTCAGAGTGAGCTCCCAATGCCTGACACTTGTCTTTCTGCACATGGACATAGGCAGTACACCCCCAAACACAGAGGTGTGAAACATCTGGTTTCCACCCATTTCACAGTTCATAAGGCATAGCATTGTTCAAATTGGTGGTAGGGCATCTATTCCAGACATGGATCAATGCAGCCAGAGGATATACATGCATTTTGTTTGCCAGCTAGGCATGGCTCACAGACCAGTGAAGAGAGAATGACCAACCTAGAGTGCTATGCATCTCCAGAAATGTAGACTAGGAGGTCAGTAATTCAAAGAAAGAAAATGAAGGAACAATAGGTTTGTTCCAGGGAAAATTGCAGGGTAGAGGAACATGGAAGGAAAACCACAGGGCTTACAGGAGGTAAAAGGGAATCTATCTGAAAGAGGTTCTAATGCTTCAGACATGGATGACAAGCACAGGACTTGATTCTTTATAGAAAGAGTTGAGAATGAAGAAAACCATGGACATGGCCAGATTGACAATGAAGACACAGAACTAAACTTGAGATTCACTGATTGATAATAGAATGATATATGATTGAATTATATTTTGCTGTGTGTGAAACACAACTTTTATAGTCTGGGCACACCTGAGACTCTAAACCATGCAAAGACCATGATCAGATTGAAAACCAGATTGTTGGATCAACAGAACTGGATTGACCAAATGTACAAATGAAAGTAAAAATGAAGGCTTGACTTACCAATGGGTAAAAGACGAGGATGGATCAAACTGGACATGAAACCAGATGACACAGGATATGACAGATACAAGGATAGGGAACTACAGTTCTATACCCTGGATCAGGCAGGGTCCTAATATGTTGTTGCAGCAATTGATTTTCTGGTGACCCATATGGTGGCAGTGATGGCAGGTTTCATGCTAATGGGGGTGAGATGGGGGGAGTGTGGTTTGCCTGTCATTTCCAGTCTGGTGTACTTTCACTTGTTCTATGGCAACATGTTCTGTGAGGGTTAATGGTTCAGAGAATGCAGAGGGGGTATGGGAGTTTCTGGACCCAGCCAACCCTCTGAGATATTGGACAATGTTATCTAAAACCTCTCCCATTTCCATTTGATGCATCATCATCATCAGAAGACCTTGTAATTCATTCTGGACAGCTTCAGGACATTGGCCAATATGGGCAGCAGTGAAGGCAGTGATGCCATGGATGGTGAGGCCCTCTGCCATGAGACAGAGACATTGGGTTTGCAGTCATCCTCAGTAGAGAGAATACAACAGGAACAGAATGTTGAGGTGTAAGGAGATGGAATTGGTGAGATGGGAGTGAATGTGTTTCTCAGCCATCAGGCTGAGGTAGTCATCACCAAGGAGTTCTTGGTGATAATTATGGATATAGATAGGAACAGTGACTAAGTTAACAGGATTGTTGAAGATCGTCATGCTGAAACATGAGTCCATAAGGACTCCAGTCGATGTGGTACGAGACTTAATATATTCACCTGAAACACGAGTCTGTAAGGACTAAGGTAGGTGAGTAAAGTACTGTAACAAGTGTAATGTAGGGGCTTACCTCCAGTCGACATGGTATGAGACTGGATGAAGTGGGAGCGTCCACACACAAGTGAGAACGCAGTGCCACTATCCTAATATGGTAAGTAGGGAGCGTGGTGACTGAGTATGTACTAGAATTGAGCTGTTCTCCAACACCCCCCCTCAGATCGGTGCTAGTGAAAAACGAGTGAGCATGGTTTGGTGAGGTCCGTGCATGAGCAGTTTCATGAGTCCGTCGGCGAGCATATCTGTGGTTGGGACATGTGTGATCCTGAAGGTTCTGTCTTTGACATGTTCACGCACAAAGTGGAATTGGGTTCCTATGTGGCAGCTGTGGCTGTGAAAGTGGGCTTTGCATGCCAGCACGATGGTGGTGGTGTTGTCAGAGAAGAGGTCTGTGGGTGGCAGTTCATTCCCGTCGTACATTCTGATGTCCCAGGTGATGTAGCATAGCCACAGGCCTTGTTTCATGCAGTGTGCAAGTGTGATGTATTCAGCTTCACAGGACAATGTGGTGACATTCCCTTGCTTTTTGCTGTTCCAGGAAATGACTGCATTGCTGAGTTGGAATATGTAGCCAGATATGGAGCGGTGGTTGTTGTTGCACTGAAAGACAGATAAAATGGGTGAGATGCCAACCACTGGACTAGTCCGAGGTAGACAAAAGGTAAAGAAGGGTACAAGTAGTACTCGTCCCTAAGGGATTCCTAAAGGTTGTAAGGCGAGAAGGGGACAGGATCAGGTGTTCCCTGTGAGTTTGAGAGGGATCCAGGTGTATCCGGTAGGGATCTGGTGTGTATCCGGTAGTGAGCGTTCACCGGATCGAAAGTACCTGGTCAAGGACGAGGACTGAGCGCGAGGAGGACAATGAGGACAATGAGGACAGTGACAAAGGAAAACATTGCAGAAGTTCAGACGGGATCTGATGAGTCAAAAAAGGTCCTCATAATTTTGGAGGGTACAAATTTTATAGTCAGGGCATTTCCCTTGACTTTTGACTGACAGCTAGTCTAGCCATAACATAGGTACCCGTAATTAAAGATAGTGTCCATCATCCCGTTATCAGCGGGGGCAGATCACTGACAACCAAAAAAAGGAAATATGACCACCACCGCACCACATCTGGTTATACGAACGGGTGGGGAATGGTAAGTACTTCAAAGAAAAGAGAGGAAACTGGATCTGGGTGGACCGGATACATACAATAGAGGGTGGACTGGGACCGGATCGACAACAGGTAGGACACGGATGGTACGCAGCTTGAATGCATGCTTGAGAGACTGTAGATGACCTAGGAAAAGTCAACCGGACGTGGATAGACCGGATACGAACTATGGCTCCTTACATCCAAGGGGGACTTTGCAACTGACTGTCCCCAGTCAGTCACATGACTGTGAGGAGCGGAGTCTGAACAATAGTCAAGTCATGTTGGGCTCAGACGCAATTTACCACAACACTCTCTCTTCATCCACTCTCACCACCATGTCCTCAGCACCATCTCTCAACGACATCCTTGCCCTCGGCCGTGTCCCAGAAGAGGACAGCATGCGTGCCGCTGCCATCAAGGCACTCGAATCTGCCCATGAGTGGGTATGCGACATGTTCAAGACATTGCCGGACAACGATGAGTCTCTGCGGGAGGAGCAAGGAATGTGGGTGCAGGAGTGGGAGACCGCCCTGGTAAGTACTTTTCATCTCATGTTTTGTTCTTTTTCGCTGACCTCCCCCATAGCTCCAGCTGCAAATGTGCCTGCGCCAGGCAAAAGAAGTCAGGGCCGAGCCCTACGTCAAGCCCTGCATGGTCATGGCTATGTGAGAGGCTGACCTGCTTGTCAAGCGGTGAAAGGTGGAGGCCATGGTGGAGTGAGAGTGGGTGGAGGAAGAACAGGCAGTGGCAGCGAAGAAGGCGGAGGCAGAAGTGGTGGTAGCAGAGGTGGTGGCGGCGGCGGTAGAAGCAGTGGCTGTGAAGGAGAAGCAGACGGCGGAAGCGGCGGCCATGTTGGAGGCCACAGCAGTCATGGAGGAGATGCCACGACTGAAGGTGAGTAGTGAACCTGTCGAGACAGAAGTGAACTGACCCGTCTGTAGTGCAAATGGTTGCTCTGGGCTGATAACGAGGACAAGAACGACAAGGACAAGGCAGGGCCATCAAAGAAGGCGGACGAAGCGCGGGAGATCTGGCACACAATGCTGTGCACTGTGTGCACAAGGACAAAGGTGATCTGTGCCGGACTGGAAGGGTGGACATGCAACATCTGTAAGAAACAGAAGGTGAAGTGTGAGAAGTCACAAGGGTGGTGGCTGAAGAAGGAGGAAGAGGTACCCAAGGGGAAGGGCAAAGCACCCACACCCGGTAAGTGTGAGTTCCTCGAGTCGGATAGCAACTAACACGTCCGGTAGTGCACCCCAAGTGGCAGAAGACACGCCTGGATCCCGTCCCAGTCATGGACGATGGCAACAACAACAACAATGAAGAGGAGAAGCCGGCCCCCTCATCACCAGCAGCCAGGAAGTGGCTTGCAACCAAGCCAGGCCATGCCAGCACAAAGGAACACCTCACCTATGAGGCTAAGCATCTGGAGGCACGGCTTCTCAGCGCGCAAGCTTAGATGAAGGAGGTGGAGGTGGTAGTGGCAGAGATGGCGGCCAAGATAGGTAGCTGGTGGAAGGATCTAGGGCGGATCCAATGGGACATAGACAGGTTGGGTCCCGGTAGATAGTTTTCTTCTCCGTCTCTGTCCGTAGCATTGTGTACAAGTCTCAATGTGAATATGCATGTCCATGTCCGTCCATGTGATCCGACCAGTCCCTAAGTAAAGGAAACAGTAGGGTAAGTAAAGGAAAAGAAAGAGGTCTGAGACAGGAGTGACAACACAACACTGGGTTGCAAGCATCTGCTTGACTTTTCTTCATTGGTTGGCTTCCACATCTATACCTTCATGGATGGCACTGGATGCCTAGTATCCGGTACTGGATCGACATCAGATTGGTAGAACAAGACAAGGAAAAGGAAGAGAAACATAAGTAAGTAGAGTTCAAGAGAGA
This sequence comes from Pulveroboletus cf. aberrans, assembly GCA_038094155.1. Lineage (NCBI taxonomy): Eukaryota > Fungi > Basidiomycota > Agaricomycetes > Boletales > Boletaceae > Pulveroboletus > Pulveroboletus cf. aberrans. The sequence goes on along the minus strand of JBBPTO010001073.1, from coordinate 3,267 downwards.
CAAGGGGGACTTTGCATAAGAGAGGAGACAATATTCAGAATCTATCATAGGAGTCCATTGTTTTTATTGTTTTAATGTTTTTCATTTTTCTGTTGGCTTTTTGTTTATTTAGTATCATAAGAGAAAGTGAGACATGTCTGAGAGAGAGCACCGGATGAAGAACTGGGATGAGATAGACGGCACCAGACAAAGAACTGGGATGAGAGAGAGAGCACCAGACAAAGAACTGGGATGGAACAGAGATAGAGAAACAGGTATTGTATTTTGTCTTTGTTTTATTTTGTTTTTGGGAGAAGCTAGTCTTTGTGGACCGCTCCTCCATCTTCCTCAACTTCGTACTCCCCATCTTCCTCAGCTTCATATTCGTCTAACTCACTATCATCAAATCTGGTCAGATCCATAACCGGAATGGAGATCTTCATCCTTGGAAAGTAAGGCAGCAAGCGAAATGCTGTGTACCTCAACTTAGAGATGGCGCCATCCAACTTGGCCAGTAAATATGATCCGCCAGTGGTCTTGCAAAGTACCACCATTGGTCCAAGATACTGTGGCTTCGTCTTTCAGTTTAACTCTTTTTCGATCCAGGAGTTCCAGAGCAGAACGAGATCGCCAGGACAGTACTCATTGGCACGGATCCAGTTCTTGAATTGCACCTCGAATTGCTTCAAGGATGTGAACTGGGACTGCAGGACTCACGTCCGCATCATGTCAATATCTTCCTGATGCTTTTGAAGCTGAGAAGCTTGCCATGCAATCAGGGTGGTTCTAGAAACGAGATCAGAAGCTGGAGCCAGCACAAGAAACGTAGCCTCAGATAGATCAAAAGGAACAAGCAGCTCAACACCATGCACCATAAAGTATGGTGAGAGGCTGGTAGATTTAAGAATTGTGACGCGCTCTGCCCAGAAAACAGAGTGAGCGGTTAAAGGCCAGCGAACCTCCCCTCCCAGGGTACTTTTGACGATGGCCTCCCAGACATCGTAGTGATGCCGTTCAACCACGCCATTTGCCTGTGAGTTGTAGGGAGAGATCCAGATATGGGAGATGCCATACTGGCTGGCAAGAATATCGAGAGCCTGTACAAAGGGGGATCCATTGTCAGTAACTAATTCAGATACAGCGCCCCACTGGCACAGGATGCTTTCAAAAATGAAAGAGGCGATAGCAGATGTGTTCTCGGATTGAAGCATCTGCCATTCTGGGTATGCAGTGAGTGCACACTGGGCCTGAACAATGTACCAGTATCCACTGGAATATGGCATCAACATAGTGTCGATGTGAACCTTGTATAATAGACCGCCAATAGTGGGGATGGTTGGAGGGATATGTAACTTCTGGGTCTGTTGAATTTGGCACTCGTGACAAGTCTTCATGTACCACTTGACATCATCTACCAACATGGGCCACCAGAACCGTAGAAGCAACCGGGTCTGGACTGTGAAGACACCTTTGTGCCTGAGGCTATCGTGAGCCTCTCGGATCAGTGCATAGTGGTGCTCTGGCAGGACAACTAGTTGATGGCGGCCATGTGGCTCGCGACAGTACAGAGAGCCATTGAGAAGGAAAAAGTGAGTCGCCGAGTTGATAAAGGAAGTATAGTCAGAGTCAGATACGTCTGGGGGACAGATGTGAGTGGTGAGGAACTCTGGGATTAGGGTAATGTGAGTCTCTTTGGCAAGAGCCTTGGGTGAATGAGGGATCTCTGGAGCATCCAGTGAAGCATCTGGGATGAGGACGAACACGGATCGATGATCCAGTGGGTGGCGGGTCAACACCAGATATCTAGAAAGGTGAGGGGAGGAACTGGGTGAAGGTATCCGGTCGTTGAGAAGGACAACAGAACATGAATAAGTGCAGTCAAGCCAGTCCTCATAGTCATCATTCTCAGGCGGATCATCCTCGGATGGAGGACATTGCGAGAGTCCGTCTGCGGCAGTATGCCATGATGCAGGAACATGGATGAGACAGAACGTGAAAAGAAGAATACCCACAATCCACCGGTTGATGATTGTGTTGGGTTGTAGGTCAGGATTGTTAATCATATCCTTGACATACTTCGCGTCCATCTCAACCGTCAGGTTGGCGATACCAAAAATGAAGATCTGTATGGCGCGAAGCACACAGAAGAGCCCATAAAGCTCAAGTTTGGCCTGTGAATACCAGCTCTCGACATCCATTAGACTGATTGATCTGAACTGGCTCGGATACCTCTTGCCATCCTCTCCTTCCTGAGACAGGAAGTACCCGACTGTGATCAATGAAGTGTCAACAGCCAGGATTACCTCATGGCTGGACTTGTAGTCCAAGTGGTGTAAGGCGGGAGAGGTGCAGATCATGTCCTTGAGATGCTGCATTGCAATCTGCTGAGGCTTGCCCCATTCGAACGGAGCGTTTTTCCAGGTCAAGTTGACCAACAGACATGCAATAGAAGCGAAATCACAAATGAAAATGCAGAGTACTCCACACACACCTAAGAATCTGCAGACCTGTGTTAAGGTCTGGCATTCTGGCCAATCACAGATCTTTTGAACCTTGTCTTTGTGGGGGATGCATCCGTCTGCTGTACATTTGTGGCCGACGATTGTAGCATCTGGTGCTGCTAGAACAAACTTTTTAGTGGATACAGTAGCACCAACATTTTGTAACTGCTGAAGAATGCAGTGAACAACTTGAAGATGCTTCCAAATAAAGCAGCGGATCCCTGGATTGACAGGGATTGTCTCGAATGATCCGTCTGGTTGTTGGTACTGGGTGGTAACGGATTTGACCGGCAGGTCATCGATGAAAGGATAAGTAAAACGAGGAATCTTGTCCTGCAGGATAAAGGCCATATCTGCCTGATATATCTGTACGGCATTAGTGTAACCCATCGGAACAGTGGTAAGACGATGGGGACCCATAGGACTATTGAAAGTCGTAAGGTCCCGTGAATCCGGATGAAGCAGACACTGGTCGTATCCAGCGAACAGATCCATCATCCCGTACACTGCGAATCCGGAGAAGGACTCTGCGAAGTGCTCAACAAATGGGGGAGTGGAAGAGTCAAGGATCGTAACGCCGTTCAGAGGCTGGAGGTCATGAACGAGGCGTAGCGACTTCTTGTCCTGTTTCAGGACACAGAACCAGCGTGACCGGTATGCGGCGGTCGACGGCTCGTATACGCCGGACGTGATCCGGTCCTTGATTATCTGGATAGCATCAGTCCACACACCCGGAGGAACAGGAATATTTCGTAACACCCATGGAGTGTGGGGTACGGTAGGAATC
>JBBPTO010001072.1:0-18869 GCA_038094155.1 Pulveroboletus cf. aberrans | reverse complement strand
TCTCGGAGATCGATTGTCTCGAGATGAACAAGAGGTTTCCTTAGAACAGCGTAGCCTCAAGAGCGCTACGAAGTCTCAAAGAGCAAGGGGGATTCCCTGATTAGGGACTGGGAGTGGAGCAAAGACCCAGTGTATTGAGGTACATGAAAGGGAGGTCTAGCTTAGAGGTACGAGTACAGGAGAATGAGTTTATATAGCCTGGGACGGAACCACTGACGAAGCAAATGGAATCGCATAGAATGCGATGGAAATCGGACGATGAGTAAAGGTATCATAGTCAGCGGTGAAAAGAAAAGAACGTCCGAGTTGGGACTGGTACCCATGTGTATGTAAGCGAGAGAAAAGAGTCCGATCATAACATTACCCCCTTAGTACGTCCGAGACTGCGACGAAGGACTAAAAATCGAGATAGCGCCCACCTCCGGGGGAGCCAGTCATGTTGGCCATTCCTTCCGCAGTGTATTCCTCGTCTCCATCAGATGGCATATGGTGAGGGGAAGCAGATCGTCTAGGCGGAGGGATTGGAATTGGTCGTCCAAATGTGTTTCATCGGGTTCAGGGGGGTCTGGTAGCGGGGGAGCGACCGGTTCTGCAACATCTAGATGGAGAGCCTCTGGAACTGTGAGATGATGGCGTCAAGCTCGACGAGGCTGGGGTTGGCTGGCACTGGCGAAAAGGACAGCACATCTGAGTGTGTCCCGGGGCGAAGTTATGGCAGATTGGACATTCGTAGTCCTGGCAGAAAATATGTTGGTGCCCGAGGCGACTGCAGGCATAGCAGGCTTCTGGGTAGCGGGGGTGAGATGAGGGAAGGGGGGTGCTTCCGTCATTTCCAGTCCAATAGGCTTCTGCTCATTCTACGGCAGCAAGCTCCACGGGGGTTAACGGTTCTAAAGACATGGATGGGGTGCGGGGTACTCTGGACTCAGCTAGGTTCTTCAGGTATCGATCCACATTGGATAAGAGTTCTTCTATCTCTAGCTGGTGCATCGCCATCAGCAGAGATTCTTTCAACTCCTCTTGGATTTCTCCAAGGCATCATCTGATATGAGAGGCGATCTGGTCAGTGATTCCAGGAAGGAGGAGGTCCTCGGCGATAAGGGACAGTTGTCGTGACTGGAGGAAACTTTGGTAAAGGGAGTTTAACGGGGACATGAGGTCAAGGTGGGAGTAGACTGCGGTCATAAGTCGAGGGTCTGTCAGCCGCTCGGTCATTGATCCGAGATAGGCTTTGCTGGGGGGTTCGTCACGAAGGTTGTGAGTGAACGGCGGGATTTCGACAGAGGTTACCAGGCGCGGGGGAGTAGCGGTGACTGTGGGGATAATGGCTGTGGGGATTGGGGAGACGATGTCATCGCCGAACTGGGAGCGGTGCCAAGTGGGCACATCGGAACCGGAGATGATCTGAACAGGCTCGCCGTCTGGAAACGTGGTGGTAGTCCAGCCAGGGGTGGCTACAGTGGAAGAGGGTTCTAAGGTACTGGGGAAGATGGAAGAGGGGGACGAGACGGTATCTACGAGGGTTGAGGAAATGGTGGACGGGGAGGAAGTCATGACGGTGTTTTTCTGAGACGGTTTTTGTTTTTTGGAGATGGTTTTTGTTCTTTTGAAATGGTGAGAGGGAAAGCGGACGGGTGGAGTTTTTTATATCTATCTAAGGTGGACTGGGAATGTTTCAAGTTCTGTTCTGGGATCCAAGAATCTTCTTTGGCTGAATATCCCTTCCAACGGATCAGGAACGTGCGTGATGAGGGCGTACCGCGGTGTTTTAATATTTTTTCTATTTCATACTCTTCCTCACCCTCTACTAATTCTGGCGGGGGTCTTGGGAAGTTCTTGCTGTGGACTGGGTTTTCTCTGTACGGGGAAAGAAGGGATGTGTGGAAAATGGGGTGTATCTTCCATGCCTGTGAAAGATGGAGTTGATACGTGATCGGGGACAGTACCTTCGTGATCGTGAAGGGTCCTTCTCTTTTTGGGGCGAATTTTGGGTTCGCTACGAAGTGATGGAGGTTCTTGGCTTCTAGCCAAACTTTATCTCCTTTCAAGAACAGGGTGAAGGAACATTTGTTTCGCGAGGTCATGATTTGGCGTGCGAGTTCATGGGCTGCGAGAGCTTTGTCTCTCATTGCAGATAGGGATTTCAGTCTAAGATCAATGGCGGGTAGTGAGGAGTCGGGGAGGATGACTGGCAGGGCACGGGGTTCATAGCCCATCATGAGGTAAAATGGCAACTTGCCGGTGACAGAGTGGGGGCGGTGGTTGTGCGCGAATTCAGCGTGGGTTATCTGATCTGCCCAGGAACCAGGGTTTGCGCCACAGAAGATCCGGAGGTATGTCTCGATCTCCTGGTTGACACGCTTGGTTTCACCGTCCATCTGAGGGTGATATGTGGTGGACAGGGAGAGGTTGTAGTTTAGGAGGTGACCTAGCTCTTTCGCGAAGGAGGAAGTGAATTGCGGTCCTCAGTCCGAGATGACTTTGTCGTAGAGTCCGAAGTGGAGGAAGACTTTGTGGAAAAAGAGGGTTGCCACGCCCTCGGCGGTAATGTTCTTCTTAGTGGGGCAGAGAATTACCCCCTTAGTAAGCCTGTGGTCGACCACGACCAACAGGGAATCAAAGCTGGAGGAGGAGGGGAGATCCATGATGAGATTGCAAGAGATCTGTTGGAATGGGAGAGTGCATGAGGATCGGATCGGAGTTAAAGGGGGGACCGTCGGGTGGGTGTTCGCCTTGTTCTGTTGGCAAATGGCACAGTCTTCTACATACTTCCTTATGTATTGGGCAAGTCCAGGCCACCAAAACTCCGTGGAGATGAGTTGTTGTGTCTTCAGGTATCCGGGGTGTCCGGCGGTTTCGTGATCGTGGCAACGAGTGAGTACCTCATGTCTGAGGTTGTCAGTGGGAGGAACATAGATCCATCCTTTGTATGAGAGAACTCCTTCGGAGTAGGACCAATCAGAAAGGTGGAAGCGAAATGTGGGGGGCACCTCCCCTTGTAGGGCTTGGAGGGCTTGGAGGACAAGGGGATCCAAGGATGAGGATGAGGCGAGCTTGCCTGCTAGCGAGGAATCGATGAGATTAACGAAGAGGAAGTCAGGAAGCAGGGTCATTCCTGCATTATCCTCTTCATCAGTGATTAGGTCGGGGCAGCGAGCTGGGATCCGAGGACGTGGACCATTTTCAGGTCAAAATCCGTGAGGTCAAGAAGCCATCGTGCTTGTCGGCGATTCAGATTCTGAGGTTGACGAAAGTATGTCAAGTTTTTATGGTCGGTGAATGCCTGGACAGGGAAGGGGGAGCTGGAGAGGTAGTGTCTCCAGGCTTTCAGGGCTCAGATTATTGCGAGGAGTTCGCGATCATAGATGTTATAATTCCTCTCGGCAGGGGAGAACGACTGTGAGAGGTAGGAGCAAGGGTGCCAGTCTCCATTGGCGTCAGTCTGAAGTAGGATGGCTCCGGTGGTGAATTTCGATGCATCAGTCATGATGGCGAAAGGTCGTGTGGTGTCGGGGAGGTGGAGGACCGGTTTCAACAGGAAAAGAGCCTTCAGCTCGTCGAAAGACTTCTGGCAAGCGGGGGTCCAATCCCAAGAGAGATTCTTCTTCGTAAGATCTATCAGAGGACGGGCGATGGCAGAGTAGTTGTTTATGAATCGTCGGTAGAAGTTGGTGAATCCGAGAAAAGAACAGACGTCTTTGACTTTCGTCAGGGTGGGCCAGGCTGTGATCCTGTTGAGCTTGACGGGGTCCATGGCAATTTGTCCGGGCTTCACAATCATTCCAAGGTATTCTACCTCAAATGCGGCGAAGGTGCACTTCTTGAGTTTCAGGTGTAGATCAAGTTCTTGCATCCTTTTCAGGACGTGTTTGGTTCATTCCTTGTGGAGTTCGGGATCTGGGGAGAAAATAAGGAGGTCTTCCATGTAGATGACGAGCCATCCTTCTGTGATCATGTCCCTAAATGAGTCGTTCATGAATCGTTGGAATGTGGCAGGGGAGTTTGTGAGTCCAAAGAACATGACGAGGGGTTCGAACAGTCCTTTGTGAGTGATGAAGGCAGCCTTCCATTGGTCGCCATCCTTAATCCTGATGTTATTGTATCCCCATTGGATGTCAAACTTGGTGAAGACCTTCACATCTTTCAGCTTGTTGACGAGATCGGATACGAGGGGAAGAGGGTACACATCCCGAACGGTATGTTCATTCAGGTAGCGGTAGTCTTGGCATGGGCGGAGTTTGCCATCCTTCTTTTTGATGAAGAAGAAGGGGGCGGCTTGGGGGGAATTCGAGGGGTGGATTTTTCTGCAATTGAGGTTTTCTTGGATAAAATCCTTGGTGGCCTTCTGCTCATCCGGGGACAAGGGGTAGACTTTTCCCACTTTAGGAATGAAGGAGTCGTCGAGGTGGATTTCGTGGTCATAGGGGTGTGATGGAGGTATGTGATCGGATGCTTCCTTCATGAAGACATCCGAAAACTCAGCATATTCTGTGGGAAGTGTCATCTTGCTTTTGGTTTTATCAGTGGCGGTGGCGAGTTCTGTGGCAGTGGTGACTTTGTTGACAAACCTCTGATGTCTGAGGCTGCCACAGGGGGCGAAGCAGGTTCCGAAGTGGGCTACTCGGTGGAGGTCTGCATACCTCTTAGCAATCCCTACGAGTTCAGATTCTTCTTCTTTCTGGAGGTAGTCAAAGAGCCTTTTGTCATAGACTCGATGAACCATGGTTTCTTTTGGAGCGGCAGTGGGGTAAAATTTGTCATGTCATTCAAGATCGGCGACATGTTCTTGGTACAAGTCTTTTGACTCGTTGAGGGTTTCGGAGATGGTGCAGGTTTGTCTAGACCACTCGATGAGGGGGTTGACCGCCCTCAGCCAGGGTGATCCAAGGATGACGTTTTGTTGTCCGCAGTCCAGGACGTAGAAGAGGACCCTTTTGGCAATCCCTTTGATATTGACAAAGAGCGTGGTGGAGAACGACACTTTGCCTTTCTTATTGGACGACATGTCGAGGTTGCAGACTTGGAACGGTTTCTCAAGTCGGAATGTGGGGAGTTTGTTCTTCCTAATGAATCCCCAGTTGATGCAGTTAATGTCTGCGCCACTATCGATCAGGGTGCGAGACTTGATGGTTTTAAGGGTGTGCGATGGTACGATGAGTTCAACAGGGATCTGCATAGATTTCATCGTATGAGATACAGTTACAGGTGCACATACAGGGTAGGAGGTGGCAGACGTCGAGGCTGTCCTCCGTTCTAAAAATCCTGGGAGCAGAAGTGGGTGGTCCTTCCGACCACTTCTTCATCATCCTCCTTGCATTCTTTTAACGTGGGAAGATCTTCAGGGTCCTTCTTAGCCGTCTTTTTGACCGAAGGTCTGGGGGTGTCGTCGAAGGTGGCGTTACATTTGAACACGGAGTGTCCTGGTTTTCGGCACTTGAAGCAGAGGTTCTTTTTACGACAGCGCTCCCTTTCTTCGGGAGTGAGCTTCTGGGGACGGGGAGTGAATACAACGTCGATGTCCATAGCGTCAGGGTCTCGGGAAGGCTTAGAGTTGGGGGTGATGTAGGTGTAGGAAGGGGTGGTCTTCCCTTTCCTTGCTTCTCAAACAAGGGAGGCTCTCTCCCATTGTTTCTGGAAGGAGATGGCACGTTTGTACCAGTCATTGATCTTATCGGAGATGGTTTCCATAGCCAGGATCTGAGTGGAGAGGGGTGTGGCGATGGCAAGTTGATAGAAAGAGATCAGGACGTCGTCGGTGGCTGAGAGTCTAGCGGCGTGGGCTTGGAATTCAGCATTAAAATCTATGATGGATGGCGTCCAGTGTCCCTTTTTATCCTTATACATTCGTGCGGAGGATAGCCAAGCCAAGGTGTCGGTGGCTTCGTCTTCCCTGACAAAGGACTTCTTGAATTTCTCCTCGAAGTCAGACCATTTCTCAAAAGAATTGTCTGTGACCGCCTTCCTTCTGAAGGTTTTGGCCCAGACTTGTGCTGACCTAAGGGTCATAAACGAGAGTGCAAAGGCGACCTTCTTGTCGTCAGTGTGGTAGACATCGGCGTTGACTAGAAGATAGGTTGCGACGGTGTCCAACCAATCTTGGAATTTAGTAGTGTCGCCGTCAAAGGCGGCCAGGGGGTTGAGCTTAAGCTCTGTGGGTTTTGAAGAAGACATCACTTTGTATGCTTGGATAATTTCCCGAGGTTCGGGCGGGTCGAGGGGGTTATTAGGGAGAAAGATTCTTCCAGACTGTGGCTGGGGTGTTGGTGACAGAGGGGTCGGCACCCGAGGGATAGATGCAGAGTGCAAGAAGTGGTGGGCTAGGTCGAGGGCGACTTGGGTCTCCTCCTCGGTGGGTAGGAAGTCGTCTTTGTCAGAGGGGGTTCGGTTGTGGGGGACCAACTCGGAGTCAGAGGGTTCGTTGGGGCGGGAGTGCCAACGAGTATCAAGGGGGGGTCTAGGAGGAATGGTGGCTTACTAGATAGTAGCCGACAGGTAAGCTAGACCTTTTGTTACAACTACCTTGGGTGAAGATAGGCACAGCCCTTCAAGGCGGGTCTACTAAGACGAGGGAGAATGTAGCAAGGCGTTCTATGAGGAAGAAGTACAAAGGTTCCAGGTGAACAAGGTTTTACTGCTTGTTCTATCTCAACGATCGAGCGTCGAAGAGAAGACTGTCTCGGAGATCGATTGTCTCGAGATGAACAAGAGGTTTCCTTAGAACAGCGTAGCCTCAAGAGCGCTACGAAGTCTCAAAGAGCAAGGGGGATTCCCTGATTAGGGACTGGGAGTGGAGCAAAGACCTGGTGTATTGAGGTACATGAAAGGGAGGTCTAGCTTAGAGGTACGAGTACAGGAGAATGAGTTTATATAGCCTGGGATGGAACCACTGACGAAGCAAATGGAATCGCATAGAATGCGATGGAAATCGGACGATGAGTAAAGGTATCATAGTCAGCGGTGAAAAGAAAAGAACGTCCGAGTTGGGACTGGTACTCATGCATATGTAAGCGAGAGAAAAGAGTCCGATCGTAACAGTATCCGAGGTACTCAACAGAGTCAGTGTGGAACTCACATTTTTTGGGCTTGGCATAGAGGCTGTGTTTACAGGGTCTCTGGAGGACCTCTTGGACATGCTCTTTGTGCGAAGCACGGTGAAGAGATGTTGAATGACCTAGACTGCTATAGGTCTCCAGATAGGAAACTAGCAGGTCAGCAACACAAAGAAAGAAAATGAAGGGACAATTGGTTCATCCCAGGAGGAATTTGTAGAGTAGCACTCCACAGAACAGAACCACAGGACTTACAGGAGACAAAATGGATGATGATCTGGAAGAGCTCCTATGCTTCAGACATGGCTGATGAGCACAGGACTTGATTCTTCACAGATCAGGACAGAAGGATGATAATGATTATCACAGACATGGCTGGATCACTGAAGATGATGAAGAAACTGAACTCGAGATGAACAGAAGATAGATGGCAGATAGATAGATTATTCATTTTCTTCATGTGAAACACAACTTTTATAGTCTGGGCACACCCAAGACTCTAAATACATGTAAAGCACACAACCAGATTGAAAACCGGATCGTCGGATCAATGTATACGGTGACCAGATGGATGGAACCAGATCGACCAGATGTACAAATGAAAGTGTCCAGTGTAGTAAAATGAAGGTATGACTTACCAACGGGTGATGGATGAGGATGGATTGGATTGGATGTGAGGACCAGATCATGCAGGATATGCCAGATATGCCAGATATGAGAACAGGGAACTACTGTTCCCTACAGTGGTCCAGAGAGAAAATGAAAATGTCATCCAGGTAGACTATTATGTAAACATCAAGTAGATCAGCAAAGATGGTATTGACAAACTGCTGGAATGCCGCTGGAGCGTTTGTGAGGCCAAACAGCATCACAAGCCACTCATAGGAGCCATAGCGTGTGCAGAACGAAGTTTTCCACATGTCTCCTTTGGTGATGCAGATCAGGTGGTACACATGCCGGAGGTCTAGTTTTGTGTAGATCTTCATGCAGCTCAGAGCATCCAGGAGATTGGAGATGTGGGGGAGTGGGTAGCAGTCTTTCTTCATGATTTTGTTGAGTCCTCAGAAGTTGATGCAAAGGTGGAGTGAACTGTCCTTCTTGCGGATGAAGAGGACTGGAGCAGCATGGGCAGAGGAAGAAGGGCAGATGAAGCCCATGGAAAGGTGTTCATCAAGGACCACATGGAGGGAGTCAAGTTCAGAGAGAGAAAGAGAGTAGGTGGTGCCAATCAGAGGGGAGGCACCCTCTTCCAGGTTGATCTTCAGATTGTGTTCATGGTGAGGAGCAAGCTTGAAGATTTTGCTCTTGCTAAAAATGTCTGCAAAATCGTGGTACTCTGGAGGAACACTGGAGAGATCAGCCAGATTGGAGGCGACAGAGGTGGAGTGGAGGTTGCTTTCTGGAGGGCAGAGCTGCAGGCTAAACTGCACAGAGCCTTGCAGGCACCAGGCTAACGCGAAGGCCAGAGCGCTGATAAGTGTGATTGGCGGGGCCTTTCATTCTGAGAAATGCAGTGTATCAGAGGGGATGGGGTCAGCTTTCAGAGCAGGGTCCAGGGGCTGTGGAGGTGAGCTTGGGGTGTTGGCATGGGCTGTTCTGGTGAGTGGAATGAGATACTGCTTGAAATCCAGTCAATCAATGGATTGAAGCAGGTGAGCCAGTTGTGTCCTAGCACAAGGGAACAAGAACCATCCAATGGAGTGACATAACAAGTCATTGGAGTGATATCACCAGAGGGAAAATGGACAGAGAGGTTGATGGCTTGGGTAATGGTGGAGTTCGTGGTTCCATCAAACAAACGGAGTTGAAGCGGAGGGATGGAGTATGTGGAAAGACTGTGTTTATTGACAAATGATGTATCTATGAAACAATTGGAGGATCCGGAGTCTACGAGCATGGGAAAAGAAGGGATTTCATATGAGACTAGAGAGATGGATGGCATAAGGGATTTGGGGTTGAAAAGAGTGGACATGTTGAGATGGATCTTCTTGAGTGCACAGAAGGATTCAATGCAACCTCCATTCTGTGTGAAGCTTCAGAGGTCGCTATCTATTTTTTCACCTTCGAGGAGGCCTCTGGTTTGGCTTCCAGAGAAGCAGTCTTGGCAGCATGGGCCTTCAAAGCCTTAGATGTGGACTTCAGGCATTCTTTTGCCATATGTTCCGAGTGACCGCAGAACATACAAAGGTTGTTGTCGAAGTGGCGCTTATGTTCAGCCATGGTGAGCTTTCTGAGCTTGGAGGAAAGGTCCAGTTTCGGAGGAGCAGAGGCTCCAGAGGAGGTGGAGGTAGTGGCGATCTTTGCTTTGGTCTCATTGGAGTCCTTGGTGGTGCCAGAGTTGGAGGATAATGCAGAGGGTTTGTTGGAGGTCTTAGGGGGTTTGGCAGATGGCTTGCCTTGATGACTGATCTCAGACTTTTACTCCCAGTAGTGGGCGTCGATGGACTGGGCAAGGTAGTGGAGTTCAGAAAGGGTCAGAGGCTTCCCAATACGGGAGACCTCGTCCTTGATGCGGTCTGGCAGACCGTTATAAAAGTGGTGCTGGAGGGCACCTCCATAACCTTGGACTTGTGAAGTGATCCGATTGAACTCAACAACATATTTGTTAATTTGCTGAGTATCCTTCATCATCAAATGGTCGAGTTGGTGTTCCGCATCTCCAACAGGGTTGTGTGGACCAAAATTGGTTTGTAGCTCTGAGATGAACTCCTTGAATTCGTCCATCCAGAGTGGATGGAGCATGGAGTCTTCCATCTGGAGGAGGTCTGGTTCAAACCACTCCAGGGCCATGCCCTTTAGGTATGACTATGTGAAGGTGACTTTGGCGCGGTTGTTTCGGAAGGCCTTCAGGTGGTTTTGGAAGTTTAACTCACACTGGACCAGGAAAACCTGGAGTTTGCAGGGGTCTGTCCTGTCAAACTGGTCCAGTTTCTGGACCTTGGTGTGCTGAGAAGAGCCGGAGGAGGACTCATGGGAGGAACGTGTGAGGCCTTGTATGGCGTTTGCAAGAGTGAGGAGGGAATCAAGGGGCATGTTCTGGTTATCCAGATCGGAGACAAAGTCCTGATCATCATCAGAGGGGTCGAATACATCGTCTGGGATGTCCAGATTGTTGTCGGAGGAGTCTGAGGGGTTGGAAGGATCTCCAGATCTGTTGAAACCTCTGGGATCACTGCCATTGTTGGGAGGAGTCTGGAAGCCTTGTTCTTCATCATCCTCCAGCAATTCTTCAATGCATGCTTCCGGAGTAGGAGGGCACACTGGACCTCTCTGAGAGGCAGATGGAGTGTGGTGAGGGGAAAAGCTATGGAACTGGTCTACAAGCTCCGGACCATGATGGCTGAAGCTAAAGGTGCTGAGGATATTGTAATGTGGAGAGTGGGGTGGATTGGCGATCATGCGAGAGTGAGATCTAGTAGCATGAGAAGACATTGTGAACTCTGAGCAAGTAAGAGTTCAAATATACTGTTAAACTTATACTGGGGGAAGCGAGTACAACTCTGGAGGAACTCCGAAGGGGCCAGAGTTGCAAGGGTACGGATGAAACTTGGCTTCACCATGTGTGGTGTGCCCTTACTCGAGTTCAGTGGTCTCGAATTTATGGAGATAGAGACAGAGAACGGAGGCTGGAGGTCAGAGTTGAGTCTTCAAGACTCGAGAGGAATTGGAGGGAAGTTAAGTTGATATTTGAACTGAAGTATGTACAGTGCTGAAGGTACAGTATATATACTATGGAGTAGCACCAGATTTGTAACAGAGTCATAAGGTATGAGTAAGAGATGGAGATCGGGAACCTATGAACCAGAGCTGCACACCAGTGACCTATGAACCATCACTGTGCAAGCACAGCATGGCCAGAGAACAGAGGCGAGACTAGTACATATTGTCATATCCATGACAACTCCAGTCCTCTGAGCACCAACTCTGCTCCTATCTCCAGTGTGTTCACACCCATTATGCATCTCCGTTCCTCCGAACCTCTGTAGATATATCATGTAACTTCTTTGTTCTCTATTTAGTTAGATCTCACGCTCTGTATCTTTCCCCGTCCCTGTGCAGCACAGCTCTGGCAAACTGCACAACTGGTGTGCAGCTCCAGTTCATAGATCCCTGACTCCATTTCATTACTCATCCATTATGACTTCATTACAAATCTGATGCTCCTCTGTACTATATATTCTGTACCATCTCTGCTGTACATATCCAGTCGTAATATCGAATTGAGTACTCAACATTCTCTCTCTCGATTAGCTTGACGCTCAGCTCTCCACCAAACTCCAACGGATATCATCATCCTCCTCCAAGTCTAGATGACTCAACTCCACACCTCTGACCCTCCACAAATACAGGACCACAACACTGAGACTTGGATAGTGGCGCACCACATAAGGTAAAGCCAAGGTCCTATCAATATCTCCGGAGTTCCAGAGATACACTGGAGTTCATCCACATAGCCCTAACACATATAGAGAACAATAGAAACATATGTAAGAGAAAAATAGACTGGATGAGGTCTGATGGTAGTACAGAGTGTAGTTAAAGAGAAACAGACTGGAGTTGTTACGGAGTTGACGACCAGAGGTGCAGAGTTGGACTTGTTTGATTTCAGGATATGACAGCATCTCAACTTCATTGATCACCCATTATTGACCAAAATCAAGTTGTTCTTGTTTCAATGTGAACTTGAGTAATTGTAAGGCCTTCATAAGGCCAGGGCTAATGTGATTCCATTTCTTCATATCAGTTTCTGCACTGGATAAGAATATGTGTTCACATGGGATGGCAGAAGGCTGTATCGGAAGATAGTCCATTGCGATATGGTAAATCATGGGAAATCTATCTCATTTCAACTGTGTAGAATGATAACAAATTGATCATGGTTCATTTGCCATAGTAATGGGTAACTCACCTCCAAGAAGGTGAGCACATTGACATCTGGCTGGCTGGAAGCTACAATATATGAACCAAACTCTTCTGTGACAGATCAGGGACCTTGTTGGGCACTAGGTGAGCCTATCTCCATCATTTTCAAACCATACAAGGACACTAGATCCATGTACACAGGTTGATCTGGTGGGAGTGAAGCAAGATTCTGGAATGGAATACTTTGCACAATAATGTTCCATCTAGAAAAGGCATCATTGAAATATAATTCCATGATAATCTTTATGCACTGTTTCCAAGATGCTTGCTTTCTTGGATGAATCCATGAGAAACGTACAGCAGGGTGAACAACTTTAAATACCAACAGAGTTAGCACTATCACAGTCAGTGTTCAGAAACCAAAAAAGGATATCACTTACACATCACCATGATGTATGTGTGGCTTCCACACATCAGTCGATGATATTGCTCAGCAAAAACTAACCCTTTACTAAGGATTGGTTCAAGTTGTGGGTTGGCAGTGGATGCTGATAGTTGCTTCCACCATTCCATGAAAGCCTCATATGCAGGTGTTGCCCCACCAAGCAAGGGAATACACTTGGATGTCATTGTGTGGTGGGCCATAGCAGGAACCTTTAAACAAGTTGTCAGTATTGCAGTGTACTGTAAAAACTCGTGTACTCACATACAAAAGAAATTCAAGATCTTGGAGTATCTTCCAGTGCATCACATCCAATTTCATGTGGACTACATTTGCATTTTGTGGTGCACCCATCCAAAGTTCAATTGCCTAGACAGAAGCATTTTAGACACATACTTAATCTAGGATATATTGGCCACAAACCTGGTGTAGTGTGTGTAGGCAGTTGATCATGTAATACATAGAGTCCCAATGTGTTCCAACATTGTGGAGGAGTTGAATGATCAGGAGTTTAGATGGCTTACCATCCTTGAAGAAAAGTTGATTTGCATTCTCAGACTCTAGCGTCTGCTGAAAAAAAATTTAATGTTGACCTGAATTGCAGATGCACCGCACAGTCTCCCATGCACAGGACAAGGGATCCTCTTCCATAGCTTTGATGTAGTCCACTTTCTTCAAAACTCTTGGTGCATTGCCTCAATTCCTGGGAAGCTCAGAAAGATCTGCATGTGAATAACTAGAAATGACATGTTGTATGCAAATGTTCATGACATGAAGAAAACATCAGATGTGACATGTTGTGGGGTTGAATTCAACTTCACAATCATCTTGTAAAATCTGTGCCAGTGCCAATAAGGCAGTGTCATTATTCATGGCATTGTCCATTGTAAAGTGACTGATCTATCAATGCATCAGTAAGTTACACTCAGTTCAGCCAAATACAAACCTAATCCATTGGTATTTCAGCATGGTCGATCAAATAGAGGATAACATTGGTGATTTCCTTACCTGTGAGTGCACCAGGAAGGTTATGGAAGGCAATAAACCCAGCCTTCATGTTAAGCTTGTTTGGACGTTCAGCCTGTGAGTCTTGACTGATCCAGTGAGCTGTAAGCATGATGTATGAATCAAGTTTGCTCGCAGACCATATATCTGCCATGAATGAGATTGCACCGATGGCTCACTGCAAGGCAAACATCAATAGAGTCACAAATGAGAAACAATACAATGCACCTTTAGTTCCTCTCTGAGCTGCAAGAATTTCTTGCAGCAGTAATGGATGACCAGCTCATGGGTCTTGGTGTGATGCGGGATGTCAGTGTCCAGTAGATCACAGTGGAGGAACAAGAGTAGTTGGTGAAATTGAGGACGTTCTATCACATAGATCAGCTGAACTGACATCCAATGAACCAAATCAGAAAGATAACAAACAAACATACCTAATCATCGGTGATGATAAATTCCACAAGAAGCTCTTGTAGCATCACTATAGAAAACTCTGGAAGGTGAATGCCATGGTCAGTCATTGATGGCACCCTGATGGAGACTCTGTCATTTTCTCCAGGGGGGGTGGAGGTGGTAGTTTGTTGATTGCTGCATCAGGCTGGCCGAGCACACATCAAAGGGTGTTGTAAGTGTAACCTCTATCAATAGTGGCTTTGATTAATAGACCATGTAAGGTCCAGTTTTCATCTTCCATCTTGTTGAGGTAAATGAGTGGATGAATGGAGTCAAGGTGGCCATGAAGCATAGTTGTCAAACTTTTTGATGAGTATTCTTTACTACATTTCTCTGTCAATGTCATAACCGTGGAATGCAAAGGGGCTTACTTGCAAACATTACAGTAGGCATGGCTTTCTTTCATCCAGAAAAAAAAACTGGATGTTGTGTGCTATGTTCTGGGCTGCACCCGACTGGCCTTGATTGGACCTTCCAGTGGCTAAAGGATCATTAATGGTGGTGTTTGCAGGACTCTTGCTCAGATTGGGCTGTGCATTATAGGGAACGGTAGTTTCCTGTTCTCATATCCGGCATATCCTGCATGATCCGGTCTCCATATCCAATCCAATCCATCCTTGTCCATCACCCGTTGGTAAGTCATACCTTCATTTTACTACACTGGACACTTTCATTTGTACATCCAGTCGATCTGGCTCCATTGATCCAATCACCAGATAGATTGATCTGATGATCCGGTTGTCAATCCAGTCATGCTCTTTACATGTATTTAGAGTCTTAGGTGTGCCCAGACTATAAAAACTGTGTTTCGCACAGAACACAATATCATCTATCTATCTGCCATCTATCTTCTGTCCATCTCAAGTTCAGTTCTTCATTATCTTCAGTGATCCAGCCATGTCTGTGATCAATCTCTTCTTCCTTCTCTCCTGATCTGTGAAGAATCAAGTCCTGTGCTCATCAGCCATGTCTGAAGCATAGAAGCTCTTCCTAATCATAATCCATTCCACCTCCTGTAAGTCCTGTGGTTCTCTTCCATGGAGCTCTACTCTATGAATTCCCCCTGGGACAAACCTATCATCTCTTCATTTGCTTTCTTTGTGTTGCTGACCTGCTAGTTTCCTGTCCGGAGATGTATAGCAGTCTAGGTCTTTCAACCTCTCTTTATCATCCGTGGAGGACTTTGAATACTGACTGTCCCCAGTCAGATGCAGCGGTGGTAAGATGAGCACAAAGCGAATGAAATGATGATTGGATTTCTGGTCAGGAGACAAAGGATGTGATGGACCGACGATGCATCGAGCAAGATTAATGATGAATGATGGGCGACAAAGGATGTGGTGACCATGAGGTAGGCCGTCTGGCAGTGAAACAAAGCAGAACTGAGGTATGGCACAAGTAATGATGACGATGAATAGAGGTGTGAGGATGAACTGTCTGTGAAAGAGATGATGCTGGATGATGTAGAGACCGGATCTGAATGATCCTGGTCCAGATTGGATGATCTGAGTGATCTGAGTTGTCCTATCCAGTCCTGTCCTGTCCTATCCAACCTGCTGGATGACAAGACTATCAGCACCAGATGATGCGAAATGAATGAAATGTAAGTAGGGACGTAGGGTCCGAGTAGAATCATAGAAACAGATGAAACAAAACGACACCAGGTGCAAGGGTCCACTCGACTTTTCTTCTTCAATCAAGTTCCACTTCTACACCTTCGAGGATAGAACCAGAGAAAGAAACACATTGACAGAATTGAATGAACCTAAACTGAGGTGTGAGGGTCTGCTCAACTTGCCTTCTTCGATCTACTATCACTTCTATACCTTCGATGATAGAACCTGAGTCCGAGTGCACAAGAACGGAATGAAACCAGATAACAAGAGAACAAATGAAAATGAAGATCTTGCACTTGACGTGCACAGTGGAAGAAGAGAATGTATGTAGAGATGAGATGGATGAGAATCTATCATAATGATTTTGTTTTTCTGTTGGACTTTTGTTTTTAGTATCGAAAGAGGAGATGAAAGGCATTTTATTTGATATGAAAGATCACCGGATGGAAGACCAGGGTAGAAACAACTAATATATGATTTCAGAGGATAAAAGTGGTGGATGATTGGTACGGTGTAAGTGGATCTTGATGAATGGTGGTGGATTGTCGATGTCTGATGGTATGATGTCGAATGAATGGAAAAGTGAATCTTCTTCATCGAGCATACTTTCTGCATCTATTCCTACTGAATGACCAATTTTATGAATGGAATCTGTGAAAAGAACAGGATGGATCTCTATCTGGTAGAGAGGATCCAGATCTGGGTCCGGAGGGTGGATTGAAATGTTGGATGGTGGTGGAATACAATTAGGAAAAGAAAACAGAAATGGAAGGGCTTTACAGTCCCTTTTCTTCTGTGGAGGACTTTTAACAATGACCTCCTGGGCATCAAGCTGCAGAGGATGCTGAAAACAAGATGACAAATGAACTGAGTAGGGAGGAGGGGGATCTGGGACATCATCAATGATGTCCAGGGTCGAGAATGAGAGGACGTTTGCACAGAGTAACGGAAGAACTGAGATATGGATGGGAGGAGCAGCAGATAGTAGAGGTGGCTCAACTGGAACTGGCGATGAAATAGCAACCAGATGCGCTTCTCTAATGGGTGCAATGGGCACCAGGTGGACGGATGGTATGGGTGGTGTAATGATGGCAGGCTCAGCACACGATGAAGGTATCGATACTTTGAATGCAGAAATCTCTGTGAAAATGGATGCATCGACGTCCAAGATAGCATTGATAGTGGGAGCAATAGTGATAGAGGTGAAAAGCAGGGGAGACAGTGCCGAGGGCAGAATGAATGGGATGAAAACCGGATCAACGGGATCTGGTGCAGTGGACAAGAGAGACAACAAAGATGGTATGAATGAGGTGAACTTCAGATCAATGAGGTCCAGAGCGATGGTAGTAATGAATGATGAAAGCAGCTCAACAGGAGTGTTGAATGGATCGACGAGATCCAGCATGATGGAAAAGATGAATGGTGGGAGAGAGGTGAATGAAGTGTTAACTGGATCTACATGATCTGGTGTGGAAGGTACCTGTGGTGGTTCAACAGAAAGAAGTAGCAAGTGAGTAGGCGCAGGCTTAGAAGGAGAAGGATGATGTGAAAGAAGGAATGTAGCAGCTGCTAGGGCGTCCACCATCAGATATGGATTATCCGGATGGACGTCGGACCAGACCACTAGCAACCAGTTGTGGACGGATGCACGAATGTCAGATGAAAGACCACTCTCGAAGAGATAGTCTTGCTCCCATACCGAGAGACCGTCGAGTGTGGTGAGACAAGACAAGATCTTGAGGAATTGACAATGATATGCTCCAAGATCATCGAGACCTTGGAGTGGCCATGACTGAGATGAACCTACAAATGTTAGCAGATTGTCTTTGAAATAACGACTAGCAGGTTCACATCCCGGGTACAACAAAATGATGGCTGCTACAAATGCAAGCCAATCTGGGGTTGCAGAAGTCACCTCTGGGAGTGTCTCCCAGAGTTCTGCTTCATTGAGAGATGCATAGTAAAATGCACATTTGATCTTTTGTTGGTCGCTGAGACCCTTCTCTGTGCAAATGTTATCAATGTTATCAAGGTAGTGTAATAAGGTGACAGAACATCCGTTGAATGAATATGCATGCAGTGTGCCCTGCATAGACATCCAGTGGTGAAATGGATTGAACATAGTGGATCCAATCCCAGATTGGAACGGACCAGATCGGATCGAAAGTGGATTGGATGGAAATATGAAGGGGAGAACGAGGACGAGTGAAGACAAAGTGAAGCAAATCGACATCGAGGATGAAAATGGCACTAGCTAGTCATGAGTCAACCCTCTGCTAGGCACATGGATGAAATACAAATGTCAGATATGAAGTGAGATGAGACCAGAATGGATACAAGATGTCAGAGAAATGTCAGATAAAAAGAAATGAAATGAGATGAGCCCAGAATGGAGCTGTCAAAAATGTGTCAGATGAATGATTGACATGTGGCAGGTACAGACCAGATTGAAGTAGGAACACTTCAGAGCTGTCAGATGTCAGTTGCGAAGGAGATGGATGAAATTTTTCTGGAGCAGAGGACCTCAGATGCACCTGAGGGTTCTGTGGGGGCTCGTCTAGAATGCCCCCTCACGGTGGGCTCCAGTTGAAGAGAGGTTGAATGACCTAAACTGCTATACATCTCTGGACAGGAAACTAGCAGGTCAGCAACACAAAGAAAGAAAATGAAGGGACAATAGGTCTGTTCCAGAGGAAATTCATAGAGTAGAGCTCCATAGAAGAGAGCCACAGGACTTACAGGAGGTGAAAGGGATGATGATCAGGAAGACCTCCTATGCTTCAGACATGGTGTAGGAAATGGTAGTTCCCTGTCCTCATATCCGGCATATCCTGCATATCCTGCACAATCTGGTTTTTCATATCTAATCCGATCTGTCCTCGTCCATCACCCATTGGTAAGTCAGACCTTCATTTCACTACACCGGACACTTTCATTTGTATATCTGGTCAATTTGGCTCCGTTGATCCAGTTACCGGATAGTTGATCCGACGACCTGGTTTTCAATCTGGTCACGTGCTTTACATGTATTTAGAGTCTTGGGCGTGCCCGGACTATAAAAGTTGTGTTTTTCATGGAGCACAATATCATCTATCTATCTGCTGTCTATCTTCTGTCCATCTTGAGTTCAGTTCTTCACCATCATCAGTGATCCAGCCATTGTAAGGAGCCGTCGCTCCTTAGGTCCGTATCCGGTCATTCTACATCTATTTGACTTTCACTAGGTCGTCGTCGAGTCATCAAGCATCCGTGTCTATCCGTGTCCGTCCGGTTCTGGTCCGCCCTACTCGTATGTACCCATTTCCTTGTATCCATTTCCTTTCGATCCGGTCCGTCTACCGGATAGTTTTCTACTATACTTATAGTGTACCGGACGCTATGTACCGGACGCTCTGTATTGTGATCCGGTTACCGGATTCACGTCGGATGTTCCTTCTTTAT